>JALLBH010000642.1:0-27042 GCA_036940005.1 Skeletonema menzelii
TTCAACAACTTTCTTGTAAACGCGAAACATGTTTGATGGTACGCGAAACATGTTCGATTTACTACGTAAAGGTACAAATACGTAAAATTCCCGCAGTCTCAAGCTTTCTCATAGCACTGACAGAGAGGGCATGCCCGAATATCTGTTTCTACGTAAAGATCCTACTATTCCAACTTATGGTGACGCTGGACGCCCTCTAAAAGGCGGAAAAGGAGGTGATAACCCCCTTTTCTTGCAACTTTTATGGTTGTCAACGTCAACATGCGACGTAAAAGGTAAAAGTACCTCTCTCTAGAGCTCTTTGAGGGTTCAGGGATGTGCCTTCCAATCACTTAATAATGTATATATTTGTTCTCTTTGTGCTGGCGAGATAATAGGGAGAAGAAATGAGCGCAGCTGTAGTAGAGAGCGAGAGTGACACGATGATGCTATGTTGTGCTTCTTGCGGCATCGCCGGAGGTGATGACATGAAATTGAAGAAATGCACAGCTTGCCATCTTGTAAAATACTGTAGCGTTAAATGCCAGAAGGATCATAGGCCGCAACACAAACGAGAGTGCAAGAAGCGAGCGGCTGAGTTGAGAGACGAAATTTTGTTCAAGCAGCCGGAAAGCAGTCATTTCGGTGACTGCCCGATCTGTTGTTTGCCGCTCCCGATTGATAAATCAAAATCTAGTATGTTTTCATGTTGCAGCAAATTCATATGCAATGGGTGCGTTCATGCCAACAATAAACGAGAGTATGAGGGGAGACTCCAACCGAGCTGTCCGTTCTGTCGAGAAGCTACGCCCTCCACATGTGAAAAAATCAATGAACAGTGGATAAAAAGAATCGAGGCGAATGATCCCGTTGCCATTTGCGACATGGGAACGAAAAAATACCATGAAAAAGACTACAAAAATGCATATGAACATTGGACAAGGGCTATCGCATTGGGAGATGTCGAGGCGCATTATCAATTATCATGTTTGTATCGGGATGGACTAGGTGTCGAGAAGGACATGAAAAAGAGAGTTTACCACTTGGAACAAGCTGCAATTGGAGGTTATCTCATGGCGAGGCACAATCTTGGATGTGTGGAATTGGACAATGGCCAGCACGGTAGAGCAGTGAAGCATTGGATCATCGCAGCTAAACTTGGATTTGAACCTTCATTGGAGAATGTCAAGAATTCATATAAATATGGACATGTAAGCAAAGATGACTTGGCAGCGGCTCTTCGTGGCCGCCAGGCTGCCATCGATGCAACAAAAAGTCCTCAGAGGGAGGAAGCCGTGAAGTTTGCAGCAGGGGTTTAAAGTAGGATCATCTGATTACTTCCTAACTAAATGCTATCTGCCAGAGCTCAGCAGTTGTATACATTTTATTCTGCCCAGAGGGCAACATAACACATGGAATTTTCCTTTGCGACGTGAGGTCACAAAGTGGGTGACATGGGAGGTGATTTTCAATTATTGATTTTAGATTCTGAGGCAGGGATTTCTACACTTGTCGTCATCTTTTGCTTTAGGTATGTAAAAACATGTATTAGTTTTACATGATAGGGAGTAAATCTTTTCTATCCATATGTAACGTCAAATTCTCCTCAGTTAAAAGGACGTGCCGGTCTTCACAGCTTCTTTGATGCTTTTGGCTATCTCTTTGATTCCTTTGTCTATATCTCTCCAGCTGATTGGGAATTCACGAACCCACATATTGAACCTGTGGAGATGATGAGACAACAAGTGCAAAGTCGAGTTAATAATTCATGGCTCATACAACTAAACGATGACCGATACAAATTGATACTACTTACTGAATTGCTTTGTACTGTCTCATATCATATACCCTTCGTTCCGGCGTGAAATAGTAGCTATACATACTTCCATCTTTGTAACCTTCTAGTTTGTGTTTTGTAATGTAGTAGCCTCTCATTCTGTTCACGTAACCCGACAGAGTTGACCACCAAGTGCCAAAGAAGACTCGTGATTTGTATGCTACTAATTGATCAATCATTCCGTAGAAGTTGGTGTTCACTGTCGGAATAACGTCGAGAAAATCGTCGAGAAAGACCACGTCATAATTCTCGATGAAAGGTTTGAAGAATGACTTGTCCTGTGAAAAGAAGAGAAACGCGCCAGCGTTAGGAGAAAAGATTGGCAGGTTGATCAAGTGCTTTTCTGGCGTTTGAGACCATTTACTCACCCTCTCATCAGTAGCAATATATAAAGTAGAGCCTTGATGCAGTTCACCCTTGCTAATTTCATACAGCTCATCTGCACTTAATTGTGTTTCTGGGAACTGGTCAAGAAAATCTCCTCTTCTTACATGCAACGCATCATAGATACCCTCATCTCGATATTTGCTGCCACCAAGACGCAACCATAAATTGCTCAACATAGACACATAACGTTTGTTATTTCTTGCGTGCTCTCGCACAGCTTCGATGACTCTTGCTGCAGCACACATGATGTCGTCGGCATATCGAATGTGATCGCGAACAAACCTCTTACTCCACAAATCCTGCTTCCAGTCGGCAAAGAAGATGAATGCATAAAAGTGTGTAAGAAACCTTGCCCCATCATCTGACTTCAAATGTATAAGTTTGGCTTCCTGCAGTGGTTTGTCATATAAGCATAAAACCTGGTCTGACCATTCCTCGTCCATACCCTTATCAGCTATCATCTCACGCATACGTTCCACCATTGGCGCATCAACGGGGGTCGGATTTGAATTGAATTCCTTCACCGTGAAAACCGGCCCATCCAAAATCAATTGCAATGTCGTCTTGAGCTCTTCCACCGCCTCAGGTTCAGTTGATGATGGAATAGCCAGGGCACAATTGTAAGGATTCCAGTTTGGGGCGTTCCCAACCGTGCGTAAATATTCAAATAATGGCTTTGCATCAACTACATCCCAATCTGTCCGCTTGCCAGGAGGATATAACGTTGTATTTGTTCCATATTCCACCATCTTGCCCTGAATAGCCTCCCGCACCAAAAATTCTTCCATCGTAATCACCTTAAACCCCTTATGCTCCCCCGCTATAGCATCAAGATGGAAAAAGTCCTTGAAACCAAATGAATTCTCAAAATTGTACAATTTTTGTTCGGGTGGTAGAACAAGAGTTCGTCCCATGGCATGAGCCATCACAAGTGCTGTTTCCATTGCCATTCGTATATTGTTCCATCCACCTCTGTCAGGCTCAAATGTAAGGAACTTTTCTGTATCGTCCGGTGTGTACGGATCATTTAATGGATGTAGAGGTGATAGATAGTCTGCATCGGTGGGGATATCCGACTATAGAGGTAGAGTGGGGAGAGGCAGTTATTGTGTGAATATTTTTCGTAGTAAAAGATGAATGACGGCGATGCAATTACCATGTACATTTTTTGCCAAATAAAGTAGGAATGACTTACCCAATAGACCATTTCGTCTATGATATGTGGATCAGTCGGTCCACCATGATCGGCACAATTGAGATGTGCCACAGGATGTTCATGTAACAACTTGTCATCATGTTTTTTTCTACCCCCCTTGGCATCCTTAATTTTTGTATTACTCTCATGTATAAACTTATCCAATGAACCCTTCAAAGCATTCTTATGCAGCTCGTGCGAGTGTAAAAAGATTGGAGCCAAGGATAACATACACGCAATGATCGTCAAGATGGCCAGGAGCTTATCGCTGTTGCGGCATTTTTGACGTTTTCGACGTCTAGCAGATGCTATTTGTGTTGTCTTTGTCTTGGCTCCTAATGATTTACCCATCGCTGCTGTTGTTATTATTTGATAAATGAATGATCAAAGAGTCAACCTCTTTCGTGAAAATCTGTGAAAAAAAGACAGAAAAGGAGACAATGTTTAGATACCAGTATTTATGTGCTCTACATAGACAATGTGAACGCCTTATCGTAGAAACGCATGCTACAAAAAGGCATAGACGAATCCTACATGTGCGAGATTTTAGGTGATCATCTTTGTAATGATGATAGAAGAAACTCTCCATGCCTTATACTGCTATATTAATAGCTGCATTATTATTACTTTCATCCCAACTTGAGGAAAGGGAGGACATTTTTGATAATGATATCTGCGCCTGACGTGATACGTTTCTCCTTCCTCATAGTCACCTCATCAATCTTCTTTCTCTTTATCTGGGTACATTTCTTCTCTTTTTCGTCAAGCTTGGTCTTCCAGATAACGAGTTCTAGTTGTGTCATGTGCTCTTTCAAGAGTCTGTTGTGTTCAGCTTCGTAGTGTTCCATTCTATCGATGACTGATCTAATCCACAGTCTTATTGCGTTGGTCTTTTCGTTCGTTTGAGTATTTGGAAGCTCCCGATTGATGTGATAAATCTCTTCATTCATTTCATCTCTCCAACTCTCCAGGAGCAGAGATGAGATGGTGTTGTGTATCCCCTCAATCCCCACAAGGTCAACCGTTGTTACATTGGTGCAATAATCAAACTGGTTGTACCGCTGTCCACGAGTATCGAAGGCGAATAGGTTGTCTTTCAATGGAATGACAATGCGTTGAAGGCTGTAACATCCCTCGAACGAATACGAACCAATTCTTTCCAAGTCGATACCAAATTCCACATCGATCAGCTGGTAGCAATTACAAAATGCCCATCCGTGAACAGTCCTCACAGATGGAATTTTGATACTCTTCAGAGACCTGCAATACCGGAATGCATGCTCTCCAACTGTTTCCAACCTATCACCAAATTCCACATCCGAAAGGGCAGTGCAACTACCGAACGCTCCAAGTCTAATCTCCCTCACGCCGAGTAATTTAATTCCTCTCAGAGATACACATCCTTCGAATGCCTCTTCTTCAATTATTTCTACGTCATCGTGAAATATCACCGACACCAGCTGTCGACGTACACGAAATGCCCATCTTGGAACAATTTTGACAGACGGATCGATGATGGCATGGGTAACACCATCAGGCACAACTTGCTCTCCGCCCATGTAGACAAAAATATTATTACCGTCCGCCATGATAATTGATAATTATTCTCCCTCTCAAAGGAATTAATCTAAACGACGACGCAACAACAGCTGATGCCCGCCCGAACAATTATGATATGAAGCAAGTAGCAAGTACAATAGGCCATGGCAAGGCTATGAGGCATGAGCCGGTTTTGATAGGAATTTCCGTACCTCTAAACTCGTGTACTGTCGCATAACATACGCCTACGTAAAAAAAGGCGGCCCGCCGTTGGCGATCTCTGCATCGATGAAGTTGTTACTTACCATCATAACCATCAGTAACAGCTCATCACTTGGTGAATTATCTAGAGTGAAAAGTGAAAGTTGGATGTGTGCATGGTGCCGATGCAGCAATAACCATCGCTACCAGACAAATTAACTCAACTTTTGTAAGAATAGAAACAGGGCCATATGAGATACACTGCGTTACTACTGAACAGTATGGCGGCTACTACTACGAATTGGAGCAAATTATCGCGAGCTTGGGTCAATGACTTCGCTCTTCCATCAATAACAACATCTTCTTCTTCTTCATTATCTAAATCTCCTTCACTGAAACCCAGCAAATCCTCTCTCCAAAATGCCATACAACGCACACTCCCACTGCTCAATGACGATCCAATCACATCGGTCCCGTTCATCTGTCGGTACAGAACTGACGTCATACATCCGCTATCAACAAAACAAGTGTTTCAATTGAGCGACTACATTCAGAAATATCAAAGCTTGTCAACTCTACGCAACAAAATTTTGCAATGTTTGGCATCATCATCATCATCATCCAGCAATAAGCAACAGGGGGGAAATGAGGCGACAATATTACGTGTCGAAACAAGTATATCCAAATCAGAATTGGACGATATCTACGCTCCTTTTAAACCACCTGCCAAGGGCACGCTCGAGGAGCGTATTAAAACTGAGTGTCCAGAGCTTGTTGCTCAAATTGATGGATTGTGGGCCCATCGCAATAATAATATGAATGATGGTGATGATGATGACGACGACTATGATTACCAACAGTTGAGGAAAATGCTGAAAGATCATCGTGATAAAATTGTTATTCTGTTGGCAAATCGTATTGCAGGGGATGCAAATGTGATAGATGCAATTATGGATCAACGAAATTATTGTCGAGTGCAAGTAAAGCAATCTAAAGTTGGTGGTAGTAGTAGTAGTAGTTCAAAATCAAGAAGCAGCAGCAAGGGCAAGAGTGCATCTCATAAACAATCATCGTCGGCAACAATAACAGCTACGAATACGTACCATGACTACAGCAACAAAATGATAAATATGCAAGATTATGTCGTCCTGGCTATCAAACGTGGAGTTGATCAAAAGGCACTGAAACTCACTTTTGAATTAAATGATGAGTATGCCAAACGCGCTGCACTGCAGGCACTTCATGCCAGTAGTAGTAGTAGCAGTAGCACGAATAACAATCATGCTTTTGTCAACAAGTTATACCGTGATGCACTAGATGATGCATGGGCACGTCTACTCCGCAAACGATGCACATCTCGTCTATGGAAGGAGAAATGTCAACAAGCCGAATTACGTGCAATTGAGGTGTTTTGTGAGAATTTGAACAAGGCTTTGTTGGCCCCTCCAGCTGAAGGAATGATTGGGGTGGATAGCCATAAGGCATTGTTGGCTCTTGATCCTGGTTTCAAGGCGGGTATTAAAGCTGCAATATTGTCAAATGAGGGCAAGACTTTATTGTTGGAGACTGTGACGTATATGGGAAACACATCAGAAAGAGAAGAGGGTAAGCGACAGCTTTTGTCACTTTTAGAACGAGTGCAACAAATCTGCAATGGTAGCAGTGGTGATAAAAACAATATATGCGTTGTGTTGGGCAATGGACATGGTACTCGTGAAGCTCGGCAGCTCCTGCACGATGTCACCTCGCAGAACTCTAACGTGACGGTAGATATTCATCTCGTTAGTGAAGCTGGAGCGAGCGTGTGGTCTGTGACGGAGATGGCAAGTGAAGAATTCCCAAATGAAACGCCGGCGTCAATTGCCGCAGTGTCTATCGGTCGAAGATATTTGAACCCTTTGGCAGAGCTCGTTAAGGTACCTCCAAGATCACTGGGTCTGGGGATGTATCAGCACGATCTTTCAGAGAAGATCTTGGACGAGAAGCTCACCCTGACATCAATAGACTGTGTTGCTGAAGTCGGAGTTGATGTAAATTCGTGCTCTCTTGCTATACTGCAAAAGGTACCTTCACTCACTAAAACTTTGGCTGAAAAAATCTTCAATTCAAGGCCATTGACGTCTAGAAAGGATCTACTACGAGTGAAAGGCCTTGGAGATAAAACGTATGAGAATGCAGCTGCATTTATCAGAGTTACTGGTGGAAGTGAACCTCTTGATAACACGATGGTTCACCCAGAATCGTACGATCTGGCACGATGGTTGTTGAAAGAGTTGCAATGGAAATTGAATGATGCAACTTCAGCTCAGAAGGTTGGTGATTCCAGTGAAGAGGTATGGAAAGTAGCTGCAAAGAAAGCCTCTAAGAAATTTGCTGTGTCAGAAGATCGAGCTCTATCGGTGGTTGAGCACTTGTTTTTCTCAATTACTAGTCCAGATCCTCGCACGCGCAAGAAATCAGGAGTTGCATCGTCAACATTGGGACCATCCGATATCGGTATCGGCTCGGCTGCTGGATGCGCAGCACTCCCGCCGGATATTGCAACGGTTGATAAACTCCGTGACTCTCTACCGCATAGAAACGTCATTGGGACTGTTCGAAATGTGGTTGACTTTGGGGCCTTTGTAGATCTCGGCCTTGAGAATGACGGGTTGCTGCACAGGAGCAAACTTGGGCCGACGATCAATCTGGGATCGTTACTTGTGGGTGAAGACATTGGGGTGGACATATTAGGTGTATCAAATGATGGAAAGATCTCTTTGGGGTTGGCAGGTCTGAACTTTCCAGTCGATGATGCAGATACTAAAAAGAGAAGCTTGTCAAGTTCAAGTGCAGATGGGAAAAGAGGCAACAAACCTGCTTCAAAGAAGAAGCGACACAAATGAATGAAAGGTGGAGTGGAGTGGAGCTTCTCATCCTCTATCAAATTCATCACCTTTTTAGCGCAACTCATTTGTATGTAGTAAATCTACAACTCAGTGCTTATAAATAATCAGTATCATACTTCTCAAGATACTCCGGTACTCAAACTTCACCTACATACGTGGGAATTCATTATTTTCCTGTGCTCTTTTCGATCTCAAAATAATTTGCATGCAGCTTCAACCCTGCTTCAACCCCGTTTCTACTTCCGTCGGATAGAAGATGCTGTAGAGTATTGGCAATAACAAGAAGTCTCCAAAGCCTATTGTACAACAACATACTTATCATCACAATAATAACATAATGATGATTAATCCGTCGTCATCACTGACCCTAATAACAATAATATCCGCTCTCCTCTCCACCATCATAGGGCTGACCAACGCAAAAAAACAATATCCCACCCATCTCACACTAACTCAACTCTCCCCCCTCCTCGATTCCGAAGCAGCCGCTGAATTCCAAACAACAACTTCCTCTCAAACAGAACTCTCCGATGAATCGACATGGAATGCTGCCAATATTTACGAATGGACCAAGGCACTTGCTGCAGAAGACAGTACGAATTCATCATCGTCGTCTTCTCAAAAGAAGAAGTATCCATATTTACTATGTCATACGGGTACCAATATGTCCGGGTGGCAACGTCGTCTTGCCATTGCCTCCGCCATCAATGAAACTTTGCACGACGATGACGGTGAAGATGAATTGTATTTGCACACGTTGTACAATGAGCAAGATTATTTATGTGTCTACGGTCAACTAGTGGCAAGTGTCGCTATATCATTAACCAATGAAACATTTGTCGTTCAACCTCTCTTGGCATCGTTGAAAATGATCAAGGGGGCAGTAGAGGGGTTGAAGGAGGAATATGCCAAGTCGTTGAGTGATGCTACTGCCGAGGAATATTTTCCAAGGGTGGATATGCAGCTTTGTCCTGGGGTGGCTGTCATGGAACATGAGGATGGAAATGATGATGGAACTAGTACTATGGGGGAGGGCCAGTCGTATTTGGAGTATTTGCAACAGATTGAAACCAACGAAGAGAATTTGGATGGTGTAGAAGATATTACACTGGAAATTACACAATTATTGTTAAGTGAAAGCTTGACCAATGCTTCGGTCTTACCTCTCTCTCAAGAGTTTTACACAACGTCACAAGCATACATTGATCACCTCAACAACAACAACAACAACTCCACCAACAACGCCACTACTGGTGATAATAGTATTGTGGAACAATCGGAACGATCACAAATGTGGGCAGATTTATTAAACAAAAAACAATTATCGGGAATTTGCGATGAAACATACAAGACACGTCTGACATGGAAGATTTATCGTACTAGACAACCTGAACGATCTTCCTCTCAAATGCAAGTAGAGTATAATAATACAGGGGAGATAGATACCGATGCAGGTTGCGCATTGGTATTATTATTGGCTATATCCGCCAACCCGGACGTATGCTCCGTGGATGTTCGAAGGGGGGTACAAACGTCCAATCAAATTGCATCCTTCATGGTGGAAAGTGAGATTCAGAATCAATATCCATTTCGGGCAAAGGGGATTGATGGGACTGGAGAAGTGGTGGCAATGTCGGATACGGGTGTGGATCATGATAATTGTTACTTTTATGATCCGAATAAGTCTCAAGGAGAAGAAGAAGCTGTTGTTGGGTCGTCTACGTTTGACGTATCGGCTCGAAAGATTGATCAATACGTGCCATTTGTGGATGGGGACGATTATCAATATGGTCATGGTACGCATGTTGCAGGAACTATTGCCGGCAAGCGTTATGATGGAGAAGGAGCAGCAGATGGGATTGCCCCCGGTGCCAAACTTGCCGTGGCTGATATTGGAAATAGAAATGGTGACTTGTTGCCACCGAATGATAAGACGTTACTCAGTACTGGACGTCCTGAAGCTCAAATCCACTCTGCGTCGTGGGGGTCGGAGTTTAATTTTTATACTTCTCGGGCGAGAAATTTTGATCAGTTCATGTTTGAGGTGAGTGTAATAATATTGCTTATGTATTTTATCTCTGCTGTTGTTCGATCAAGTAATAAAAAGTATTATGCTCACGTTACATTCCTTTGCCTCGCACGTTGTCAGAATGATGAATTCTTAATCATAATAGCTGCAGGTAATTCTGGATCTAGAGACGGAAAGTTTGATGTTCCCAATACTGTGGGCGATCCAGCAGTTGCCAAGAATGTAATTGCAGTCGGTGCACACAACTCATGGGGAGATTCCAGTGCAGTTGGCAACCTTGGACCAAGTTATGTCGCCGACTTTTCCAGTAGGGGACCGACAGCTGATGGGCGTATGAAACCTGACATTGTGGCTGTTGGTAAGTCGGTCCTTTCAGCGGGAGCTGATCCAAACGTAGTTGGGGAATGTGATCCGTCGAGAAATCCTGGTCCAAACTCAAGAAGTGAAGGCTTGCTATCTCTTCAAGGGACGAGTATGGCAACTCCTGTTGTGAGCGGTACCGCAGCTATAATTCGCCAATATTTTCGAGATGGATATTATCCAAGCGGTACGAAGAAAAGCACTGACTCCTACCCGAACCCATCTGGAGCATTGGTGAAGGCAGTCCTTATGAATGGAGCTCAAAATCTAAAAGGGGTAGACAATGGTGCAAATGGAGTTACTGACATCAAGTCGTACGACAACAATCAGGGCTTTGGCAGGCTTTCTCTCCAGGATTCCGTATATTTAGCTGGTCAAACCAATGTGCAACTTAAGGTCTGGGATAGGGAGAAAGTCATTGACCAGGATACAAACACTTACAACGTGACGATTGACAAATCAAATGGGTGCCAAGCAGAAAATCTTTCTGTTACACTTGTGTGGGTGGAAGAGGGAAGTAGCCCTGGGTGTATGAACTGTGTTCTAAATGATCTGGATTTATCGGTTTCATTCCGAGGTGAAACTTACTACCCGAACGGGAGACAATCTCCAGATCGGACGAATATCGTTGAGCGGGTGGTTATCAATGGCGTTGAGGGTGGTGAAACTGCTGTTATTTCTGTCAATGCGCATAACCTAGCTTGGCTTTCGCAGACATATGCTCTGGTAGCCACTGGTTGCTTCGGTGGAGTGGCAAACACGCTGCAAGGAGAAAGTGTGTTCGATAGTGACAACTCACAGCAGCAAAGGCAAATCATTATTATTTCGGTTTGCGTGGTTGTTGGAGTTTTACTGATTGGTTGTGTAACGTACATCTGCATTCGTAGAAGGAAGGCGCGGTCTGGTCAGGGATTCAATAATGACTTCAACGAAGGTGAATTTGATGAGAGGGCTTAAAGCATTTGTAAAAATGCCAGATAATTGAATCAAGTAATATGAATTGGTAAATGTACTTCCAAAGGCTTTTCGGCCGTCCAAATGTATTCAAACTTATAGTATGTCTAAGCGATGCCTCATCTGGCTTGAGCATACAACTTTTTGTATACATCGGGGTCATCGTTGATGGTACTCTTCTGAAGCATCCAGATGGCTTGTTCTCAAGACCTGCGTCTTCTTGGCTCATCGTCACCACTCTCATTCATGCTAGCAAGATGCATGGGACTGGTCTTCTTTTCTACGTTATCCAATTCTGCTACCATGCTTTGCCAAAACATACTAATGAGGGAAATGGATCCACCACGCTTTTTCTTGTCAGTATCCTCTCCAGCTTCTTCCAAGCCCTGGTTCTTGTTCTTAGCACTGAGCAGCGTCTGCTTAATTTTGATCAAGTCAATCGGGCCATCGTGACAAGGACCAGACAATGCATTTGAGGCATGCCTACTGGGCACTCGAGCAAATAGGTGTATAGTGTGTTGACAAATGCACTGGGGTCGGGGCCACTACTGCCCTCACTCAGACGCAGATCGTTACGATCTAAATTATCAACATTTTTCTCGTAATCCTCGATATTCCACTCTTCTTCTTCTCTTTTCACATCTTCCTGGGCGGCCGATGGCCAAGCCATGAAACCAGATTCAGAGATGAGTGAATCACTGAAGTTGGAGGAACCAAGACTGCTGGCGGAGCTTCTACTTCTACCTGACCAGCGGAGTGACCCTTGTCGTGAGGAGCGTCTTGTTGAATGGCGGTGGACACTTCGGCGAGATGCTCGTCGGTTGTTGTAGCTCTCTTGGGACGTGTGGGATGTCTTCCCTTCTTCTGCTCCTATCATTTGGTCCAGGGTGGTTCCATTTGTGCCAGCTATTGTCTCCTTTTCTTTTCCACCATCGTCAACTTCTTCCCGAGGGGTTAGAGGCCAATAATTCATGAATCCATGAGAATCTACATCATCCAAATCTGCTTCAGATCGAGTCTCGAGGCTCCTCTCAGACTCTTCACCGGAGTTCTCTATCTCAAACAACTCATCCAACGCAGCACATCTTCGACGACTCTCATCTGGCACACTACTTCGATTACTCTCATCTAGCATTGCCAAATGTTGGCTAACACCAAAATCCAGCATGTTCACAGAATCAGCGGCTGAACTTCTGCTGGACCATCGGAGTGAACAGCGTTTTCTTGATGCGCAGCGGCTCGATCGGCGAGACGGACGTCAGTTGCTGCTCTCTGCTGATGCCTCCCAGCTCCCCTCTGCTGCTTCCACATAATCAGCAGCCGCAAGGATTAGATTGCTGCGTTTGCCATCAGGCCCAACTCCTCCGGAACAGGAAGAATTAATGATGGCAAGATTTGTGCTGCACCCAAGCACACTCGTTTTGGCCCTCATGCTCATGGCAGATCTGATATCTCTCCATTCTGCGTTTGGATCTGTGGTGGCAACACAGAACAAGCATATGTATATATGTGTATGTTGTAGCAAGTAAAAATCATTCATTAGATGTGCACAAAACACCACAAGTTCTCACAAAAGTTTTCTTTAGAAACATACCGTTTAGAACGACTGTGAGACGGCGAGGATCCTTTTCGTTTTCATTTGTCATCGTCATCGTGATCTTGTTGCTGTAATTGTATATGAAGTCAGTGACAGTGATAAATTACTATTACTACTGTGTAGTCCAAACTACTCCATGCCCCAGTCCACTGCAAAGGTAATACAACATCTTCATCATCCTCTGCGCTGTGCAGTTTTGTCAGCTTGAAGAGAAGCAAGGTCCAGTAGCCTGTGGCTTTCTCCGCATTGAAACTTTGCATGACTTTTCTCGGAAGTCATCGATTGTGTCGCAGCCTCTCAAGGTACAAAATAAACGGGCCTTCGATCTTCGATTTGAGCTTTCCTACCTGCTCGCGGCAGAATGAAGCGATTGAACCGCATGCACTTACTTACACCGATGCCAACGGCGACGTTATTCCTGACAATATAATCGAGAGCAAGGAGCGAGGGAAGCATTTTATTATTCCGTCCTCCGATGTCTTCCGAACTCAAGAAAAATAAAGCTCTCGACCTGCGCATGACGCTGTCACAGTGGATCCGCTCCTTCCCACTCTCAGAGTGGATCCGCCCCCGCCTCTCCCAAACATTTGATAATCAGCAGCAGCAGTTATCAGGTGAATCCGCAGCTATTACAGCGTTGCCCGATGATTACTTAATCCCGGCTCTGCAGATTGCCTTCTCGCTCGCCAATCAGATTTGCAAAGCGAAAGAAGAAAGTGGAAAATCGCCATTGCCGGGCTCAGATTGGATAGATAGTATTGAAGTCATTACAGATGGAGAGGCAACATCGCCATTTCATGCCGANGCCGGGCTCAGATTGGATAGATAGTATTGAAGTCATTACAGATGGAGAGGCAACATCGCCATTTCATGCCGATGGTGACGCCGTCAGCAGTAGCATTCGAGTAGAAATATTGCCGTCTTTATTATACAATACGACTAATGATAACAATTCGGGACGAGCGAGAAATTGTGAGATATTGTATTCACTCGGGATTGTCTTTTATGAAATATTCTCAAGGGGGGAACGGCCTGCTGAGTTGGAACGAAAACAAACAGAAGTAGATGGACCTGATGGATCTCAGGGTCAAGCTTCAAATGAGACTGAACGATTGTTAGAGCGCTTGGATGCACTCCCTTTTGATCAAGACCAAGGCGGCGGAATGATTGATCTAGACAGAGTTGATATTGACGACTTTGAACTTTTCAAATTTGATGATGATCTTCAAGACCAATACAATGATATCTGGGGAAATCACGACACTGACGGTTCCCTGCAGGGTCGAAATTCAAGGAAGAAAGGATCGGCAAGTAATGATTATGTGATGTGTGCGGTGTCGGTAGAGCCATTGAAAACAAGGGGGGTACCGGGGCCTCTGTGTGATTTGATTGCCAATATGCTGGATATATCCGAAGGACAGAGCAGACTTGGGGGAGAGGATGCGTATCAAGACATGTCAGATGTGAGGGATGACTTGCAGCTCATGCTGGATAAGCCTTCGATTTATCTCTATGATCAGGATATGGGGAGATTCTCAACGACCGGATTGCAGTTTGGTGGCACTCTGTTTGGTAGAAAAGCCGAGTTATCGACTATTATTGACTCCTACCGGCGGTCAGAGGTAGGTGAAAGCGAGTCGGTACTAATATCCGGCAAATCAGGAACGGGCAAGTCGCTTTTGGCGGTAGAAGTCGGGAAGCATGTGATTTCAAATGGCGGAGTCCTTTTAACCGGAAAGTTTGATCAACTTCAACAAGGCAAACCATTCAGTGCACTGGCGTCGGCTTTCAACCACTTTTGCGATTTTGTGCTATGTAATCGTGGTCTTGATTTGGTAAGGCAGAAAGTGGCTCACCAGTTGGACTGCGTGTTGGGAAGTGATGCATATTACTTGACCAAGCTCATACCCAAGTTGACAGCTATTCTAGGTCTGAATATTTCTTGCGGCTATCATGATGAAAACTGCGTCGACGCTCAAAAGCGACTCCAATGGTTGCTGTGTGAATTTGTGCAAGTGATATCCACTTCATTTGCTGCCCCTGTAACTTTATTCCTTGATGACTTGCAGTGGGCAGATCCAGCATCCATCGCAGCTGTGAAACATCTCTTACTTGCTGTCAACCCCACCACTCAAGACGCACATTTTTTCTTCTTGGGGTGCTACCGTAAGGGAGAGACTGACGGTGGAGCAATATGCGATAGCATTATTCCGTCAATCAACGTCGAACTTGACTGTATGTGCGAAGAGACGGTGAATACGATGGCCTCAGAAACTTTGCGCCTGTCGCCGCGTCTAACTCGGGCTTTGTCGAGTGCAATATACCACAAGACGAAGGGGAAGACAAAGAGAAGATCTTATGCCAAAAGCTTCCCGATGATGTGGCCGAGTTCCTGTCGAATACGATTGTAGCGTTGCCCGATGATGTGAAAGCAACATTGAGGACGTTATCATGTTTCGGAGCATCGGTGAGCAGTTCTTTTGTAAAAACACTAGAGAGGGCTCTCGGCAAAACACTACTTGACAGCATGGATGCAGCTGTCGACGAAGGATTACTCGACAAGATAGATGATCACTATCGTTTCAGCCACGACCGCATCCAAGAGGCTGCTTACAACATGATGGATGTCCTGGATCGATGCAAGTTTCATTTCAGCTACGGCATGGCTTTAGCATCTTTATTGGAGGATGAAGAGGATGGCTTCATTTTCACCAAAGTGACTCAACTCAATTTAGCGGGTCCTGAAGCTGTTGAAGATGAGAGACAATATGCCATCGTTGCTAATCACAATCTGAGGGCCGGGAAGAAGGCAATGGAGATGTCAGATTTTGAAGCAGCTTACACCTATTTTGATAATGGGATAACGTTTCTACGGAAGAAGCATTGGGAGGAGCACTACTCGTTGAGTTTAGAGTTGTTTGACTTGGCTGCAAAGTGTGCGCTTGCTAATGGTGATATCATCAGCATGAAGCTCTTGTCACAGCAAGTCATGAGAAAGGCTCAATCATTTGAGGACACGCTCAACGTTATGTATTGCATTACAAATTACCTGGCATATTCATCAAAGTTGCCAGAATCAATTGAAAAGAGCCTTGATATTCTGTCGCGGCTGGGTATTGAATTGCGAGGGCGTGATTTGAGTGTAGAGGTTTGCGTGCAAGAGACGAAAGATCTGCTGTCAACTTACACTTATGATGAATTGTTGAATATGAGACGAATGACTGACTCGACTATGATCATGGCAATGAAATTCCTAAGCGCATTGATGGCGCGCATGACTCAAATTATGCCTAAATCAGCGCCGCATGTGGCGCAACAAATTATTCGGCTTTCCTTATCTCATGGCATGAGCCCTGCGTCTCCATTGGGGTTTGTGCACCTTGGCTCGTATATAGCCAAGCTTGGAGATATCAGTGGGGGATACAATTACGTGAAACTAGCTCGTTCGTTACTGGACAAATTAGGGTCCAGCGAAAATGCTGGTGAGGTCATTTGCTTACACGCACAAGTCGTATCATACGTTGAGCCGCTTCAGGCCACACTGGAGTATTATGATGAGGGATACGCTGCTGCAATGGTATCTGGTGATATCTTTTTAGCAACAGTTGCCATGTTTTTCGATTATATCCATTTTCTATGCTGGCGTGAAGTTACAAACCACACGAGAGAAAGGCGCTGAAGTAATTAAGTTCATGCAGGGAAAAAAGGTGGTGGTACTATTGATACCAACGCAATACATACAGGATTCTGTACTCAAGTTGATGGGAATATGTGACGAACCAAAATATTCTTCTGCTGAGGAAGAAAGCATTCTTGCAACAAACAATAACGTTCAGACAACGCACTACTTTCAGAAGCTATACATCAGCTTTATGTTTCGACTCTACGACGATATGAAAGCCAACACAGAGAAGTTCTTAGCTTGCAGCGCTCATGCTTCCACTTTGTTAGTCTCGCAATCTTTTCGTACATTTTACATTGGTCTCGTTTCATTCTGGGCGGCAAGAAGCTCAAGAGATGGAGAACAATGGTATGAGAGAGGCAACAAATCCAAGTTAGCATTGAGGAAATGGGCAGAAACGTCCCGGTGGACATTTGAGAATAAATGGTACTTGTTGGAGGCAGAGGAAGCATTTTGCAACGGCAATTTTGATGACGCAAANGTACCAAGAATGGGTAAGTATCTCGCGTTGATTTGTAATAATGTTTGGAGTGTACACCAATTGTTAATTTGCTTGCATCTTTGTTAATCTCCTCACAGGGTGCAATGGGGAAGTGTACAAGTTTGTTCAAGTACTTTGGGGGCGTCATGAACAAAGAATGTGTGGATCCAAGTCGGGCTGATAGTCTGGCAATCGCTATTCATTCTGAAGAAGCTCACCTTCAGTCCGAGGATAGTCTTCGAAATGCAGAGGTTCGAAAAAGGAGGATAGATATAGATGATCATGCTTTAGCTTTTTAGGTAGAGAAGATTAGGAGAGAGTATTATCTCATGTCGAAGAATTACATCTGAAGGCCGCATTTTGAATTGACCCCATCGCCCAAATCATGGCTGCTGGCAGTGAATTGAATGTGATGTGATCATCACACTTTTATATTTATACGCATTATTGTCCCATACTTTGTAATATATAAAGTTGTCATCAAGTATATTCATCTTTACATCATTTTTGATGACTGATGATACTCTCTTTTTATCTGAGTTTTTGTTTGTCCATCCCAACTGCGAACGTGCATCTGTATTTATTCATTGTTGATGTTGATAGACAGCTTATGCATTATTTATCTCTACCTTGCGCAATCAGAATCAATCCTTGTCTTGTTCAAAGCGAAGACAGATACATACTACATATCTCTAAGGGATGCATACTTTACTGACAAACCCGAGCCATCGCAAATCTCAATGCAAACATAGATTTATGATGGACCCTTGAGAAGCGGGCAATTCTTGAGGACATTTTTGCCCGCCCGCCCGTGATGAGGATCTCACACCTACATACACGCCAAATCCAAAAAGTCATTTTTCATGATGCCGTGCCAAAGAGTTGTTTTCACCAGCCCCCACCCTCTTGGTTGTTAGCACACTCATTATCCATTGATAACAACACTCATAATCATATCATCATTAGCGTTGTTGTGTAGACGGTCTATTATTTATTTCAGCAGGACAAGAAGTAGCCGACAAAATTCGACTGTAAAAATCACCTAAAAAAATCTAAAAAAAAAATGGTAGCATCCGCAATCTTCATCACCGATCTAACCGGAAAACCCCTCATCTCCCGCAACTACCGCGGTGATATTCCACTAACCTCCTCCATTGAAACATTTGCACGATATTTACTCGAGGTGGAAGAGGATGTCAAGACACCCGTCTTTCATGTCGATAGCGCGGGGGAATTTGTGGGGAGGGAGGATGTGGGGTGTACGGGGGTGGGGGGGGAGGCGTTTGTCTATGTTCAGGTGAGTTGACTGTGGTTGAATTAATTATATGAGTCAGTTGACTGCATAGATATTTCTATTGATGGAGGAATGTGCATGAGATATGGAAGTCGACAGATTTCCGTAACGACAGTCGGTCGTTTCATGAAAAAAATACGTACAGAAATAATGAGAGAGAGAAGGAGAGGTTTTGCAGCAAACAATCAAGTCATTGGTATGGAATACAGGTGGAATATGAATGCAGTGGTCATGCCTCTGTTGGGGGAAAATTGGCTGGACGGTTCACTTCTTCATGCATCATGTCAATGACGTGCACATCATGTGTTGTCCTTTTTTCTGTACCTCGGCTTCAAGATGGAATGATTGGATCGACGATTTATCTCTCTCTCTTTATCTTCAAATGAATCATCAAACACCAAATGAATCATTTCTCTGGGCGTAGACAACAACACTACTTGATTGCAATATGCTGATATACATTCTCACACAATACACTCATCTTTGTTTCGTCTTCTCCCCCTTCGTTTCTCCAACAACACACACACACGGACACACACCCAATACTCCCCAAAAAAACAAACAGCACAACAACCTCTACCTCTGCGGCGTCACCTGCAAAAACTCCAACATTGCCCTAATCCTAACCTACCTCTACCAACTCACCGCCCTATTCCAAGATTACTTCACCACACTCAACGAAGAATCCATCCGTGACAACTTTGTCATCATTTACGAACTCCTCGATGAAACCATGGATCATGGTCTACCCCAAAGTTTGGATTCGACCATATTGAGACAATTTATCACACAGGAAGGGAATCGTATGGCAGATGATTCCAAGTCCAAACCACCCGTGGCACTGACCAATGCGGTATCATGGCGTGCGGAGGGGATTAAACACAAAAAGAATGAGATTTTTTTGGATGTGGTGGAGAAATTGAATTTACTCGTCGCTGCCAATGGGACTGTGCTTCATTGTGAGATTAATGGTGCGGTGAAGATGAAGTCGTTTTTGTCCGGTATGCCAGAGTTGAAGTTGGGGTTGAATGATAAGGTCATGTTTGAGGCGACGGGACGGAGTCAGCAAGGTCGAGGGGGCAAATCGGTGGAATTGGAAGATATCAAATTCCATCAATGTGTCCGTCTTGCTCGGTTTGAGAATGATAGGACCATCTCGTTCATCCCACCCGATGGAGAATTTGACTTGATGACATACCGATTGGATACACAAGTCAAACCGTTGATTTGGGTAGAGGCCGTGGTGGAACCTCATAAGGGATCACGAATTGAATACATGATTAAGACCCGATCGCAATTCAAATCACGGTCGGTGGCGAACAATGTGGAGATATCCATTCCTGTACCGCCCGATGTGGATAGTCCTAGTTTCAAGTCGAGTGTGGGGAATGTGACGTACTTGCCGGATAAGGATTGTGTTGTTTGGACGATTAAGCAATTCCATGGGGGTAGGGAGTACTTAATGAGGGCACACTTTGGTCTTCCGAGTATTACGAGAGATGAGGCAGATGCAGGCAATAAAGGGATGGGAATGGACATGTCGTGGAAGAAGCCGATTGGGGTCAAGTTTGAAATACCGTACTTTACTGTTTCAGGTATCCAAGTGAGATATTTGAAGATTATTGAAAGGAGTGGATATCAGGCTCTCCCTTGGGTGAGGTATATTACAGCAAATGGGGATTATCAATTGAGAATGGCGTAGTAGAGAAGCAGAAGAAGGAGTGTTGTGGATGGATTGATAGGTGGACAATCAATCGATAGATTGTTAATACACAATAATGATTAATGAATACTTTTTGTCATGTTGCTTTTCTCTGCCTGCAAGGTTTACGTCAATCACACCAAGTTGTCATCCTCTGGCGGCGACTTTTTCATGACCTTTTCCACACAGTTTGGACATTTCTTTGCCCTCCGTTTCTCCCTCGCAAGTTCCGTTTTCAACGTGACATTTTCCTCCCTCAATTCCTTGGCACGAGACTTGGCATCGTTCAATTTCAACGCCAAAGCTGTTTCCTTCATCTCAGCTCGTTCTACTTCAATTTTCAATGCTGCCTCCCTCGACAAAGACTCCTCCTGCGCCTTTTTCAATCGTTGAATTTCCGACTGCATTTCACTAATCTCTTTACCAGATAAACTCGCTTTCAACTGCTCCCCCAGAACTGTCTGCTCTCTCAGAATCACACTCTCGAGATTATTATGGACGGCAATCTTGAATTGACGAGTCTTGTCTTTATTGATGCCAAAGTCAGAAGTTTGGGTGATGACATGATCATCAATTGAAAGAACACGATCACCCACCTCGACATGATCCTTCAATTTGCTATCCGAATCTATTACAGTAATCGTTGCTCCACCCAACACATCATCCATCTTTAACGTAATCCCCAATTTTCCGGGAGGTGCCTCCATAACTACAATTGCCTCCTTCCTAGCATTGGCTACCATCTTGTTATGTCGTTTGCAATATCCCTTGACCTTGTCTTGATTGGGACATCCATTCATACGACACAACTTTCGTTTCCTCGGTGGTGCACCATGAGCGCAACATACCCCATCCCCCCTAGCTTGATTCATACATCCCTCCACCGAACAACGCTTGGCACCATGTTTGAGACACACCCCTCCCCTTACAGCAAGTGTCGTACAATCTTCAACACTACATTGCCTTTTCACCTTGGTATCCTTCGCCCCGTGAGTCCAACATACTCCCCCCCTCATAGCTTGTTTCGTACATTCCTCCACACTACACAACTTGACCTTGGCCCCATGTCGGATACATACACCCTTGTTGGTTTCTAAATTGGTACACCCTACAATCGAACAAAGTGGACGGGGAACCTTGGCTCCATGACCTTTACACACACCAGCCCGCTTGGCTAATTTGGTACATCCCTCGACAGTACAATAATACCGTTTACCGACGTATTTGCCCCCGTGTTTGATACAGATGCCTCCTGATTGGGCGGTATTTTTGCAGTTTTCGATGCTGCATTCAATTTTTTGTTTCTTCTTTTTAGGTGGTGGTGGATCATCATGAGCGTTATTATTGATGCTTTCTTCTTCTTTGTTATCTACTGGTTGACAGAATTCAAAATCATCTAGTCCCGACAGCTGCTGCTGCTGTTGTTCACTGTCATCATTATCTTCTTGAGTAGACACCATCCTATTCTTTTCTGCCTACTATTTGCTTCCTATCTAATTATTGGGGACAATGCCATGTGGCAGCAGCCAGTGTAGCAGACATCAAGTCACCCGCATGCCCTGAAGTGACCCACCCGACATGATGTGGACTGAACACAGGGAATTTTTCAAAACGGGGTGGTTTGTTACATTAATTTTGCTTTTAGAGTAGTAGAGATTACACCCTGTTTAGAAAGCCACCATCGTTTTGCAAAAAAGATTACAAAAAAGTGACTTTTCCTGACTTTTCTCTTCTTCCCCTTGTCTTCCTACCCTGTCTCCCACTACCCATCCTACTAGTTGGCCCTTCTAGGTTTCAGGTAGGTACGTACATACAACTCTATCTATAGGTACGGTATCTTCCATCGATGCATCCCGAACTCTGGCCAGCGTAGGGTAGTCTGGGAATACAATCGCAAGCTGTTCGGAGGGCTTCTTATTGCTAATATGAAACCATTCAGCTCTCATAAAACGAAGGAAGCAACACATAAATATCATTATGATTGACAACGATAATACTACTATGAATAATGACGAAGGTGATGGTCCTCTCGTCACCAAGGCATACGTATGTCATGAAAAAGGAGCCAAATTGGTACTTGAAGATATCACTCTTCCATCTCTGACTGCAACTCAAGTTGAGGTGGATATCACACATTGTGGGTAAGTGTGTGTTTAAGGGAAAAGAATACGAGTTGTACTACAACGAGCTAAATCACTAAAACATATTTTCGTTGCCTCTCTACCTCTACTATACTGCGCAAACTTTGCCTTATTCTATCTCCATCTTTCTCTTTCCTCGCATGCTAATAGATTGTGTCACACTGATATCCACATGCGTACTTTTTCGTGATCTAAAAACTGTCAAATCGCCAACAAAAGATGAAAGTTTTGTACTAATTCCTACGTAGCCGTCTACGAGGCGGCTGGTGAAAAACGGAAGTAGCAAGCGCTACTATTACCACAGGAATAGAGGATGGCAGCAATAAATCACGATAAAAGTAAACCAGAGGTGATACCTCAAACGCAGGCGATGATAGAGCAGCAAAGAACGAGAGAAATTGAGCGTCAGATGCCCCCAAACGATGATCAACGGCAAAATAAAGCCGACGTCGTTAGAAGGGAGGATGTTGGAAGAGATAAGGAAATGAACAGGGATGAGGCAGAGGAAGATGCCCAACCAGGAACAGAGAGTGAAGATAGGAGTAGTAGGCAGCAGGATATAATCGGTTCCGTTCAGAACATACCATCAACAGGAGACAAATTACAACTTAGACGAGACGATGATGGAGTTATCAGATTCGGATTTCAAAATGTTAACTCTATCGAAAAACCAAGACAATATACTCTCCAACCGGAGATTGTCGTGATAGGTGAGCTTGGCATCAACATCTGCGGATATGCAGAGACGAACTGTCCGTGGATACCACGACGTAAACATATATTCGACGAACACATGAGATGCGAATTTAACAACCAAGTAACAACATGTTACGCGTCGTTACCAGCCCCGCATGGTACGACATATCAACCAGGAGGAGTGTTACAGACTATCAACGGAGGAGCGGTAGGAAGAATTAGTGAATCAGGAACGGATAAGTATGGGAGGTATGTGTGGCATTCCATTAGAGGTAGTCGGGATGAAGGAATCGTGGTTATTACAGCGTATAGAGTGAGTCAAAATACGTTGGCAGAGTGTGGGCCGAACACAGCCTATAGTCATCAGCACACAGCAATGTTGCGAGATGGAGTCGCGAAGCCAAACCCAAGGCAACAGATACTCACAGATTTGGCGACCTTTATTCAGGAGAAGAGGTCTGAAGGCCTACGCCCAATATTGATGATGGATGCGAATGGCACCCCGTCTACAGATGATAAATTTCGAGAGTTCTTACAGGATACACTCCTGGAAGATCCATATTATGACCGATTCCATGACATGCCGAGGACGTATTTACGAGGGTCTCGACGACTTGACTATATACTGATGGATATGGGTTTAGTGGCGTGGGTAGATTTCGATGAGAAGCAATTATTCAGAGGGAAGATAAATAGGCCACCAGAGTATAAGAACCGGCAGTTCACGTTGAATCAGGAGGATAAAAAGGCCTCCTTTATGAAAGATATACGCGACAGAGTAGAGAAAGGGAAGATACCGTATAAGGTGACTGGATTAGTGGCTGCCTTCCATGAACGAGGTCCTACATCGGAACTAATAGATGTATACAACAAGTTGGATACAGAATACACTGATATGATCAGGGCAGCCCTGAAGAAGACAGCACGTCGAAGGTATGGATACGCGCGAAGCCCAGAACTAACGCATGCCGGCCAGGAACTCAATTTCCACAAAGCCATATTGGATTGTCGCCGCAGAAAGGCACCACCGAGTGAGGGACTGAAGAAATTAGCCAAATTATTGGGCCATGACCTCAAAGATTTCACCGCGATATCACTGAATAGCCAACGGAAGCAAGTACGCCGGAAGCGTAAAGAACTATGGGAAATCCAGAAGAAGTGTGAATTAAAGCGGTTAGGTTGGCTGCAAGTACGATCAAAGGAACGCGGCGAGGAGGCAATGAGCGATAAAGAATGGGAAAAGAAGATGAAGGATATGATGAGTACCACAACAGCAGCGGCTACAAACAGGAAGTTAAGTATCTTGACTAAGGGGATGCGAAGTGGACTGGATCGTATTGAAATCCCACAAGATGAGTGGGTGTATTCACATAACTCGCGTGAATTGTATCACTATACAGAAGGAGTGTTTGAGACACATGCAGAGATAGAGAAGAACCCACGGCCTCGCCTACATGAGCGGCTGTTTTATAGTCACCATTCACTAAAGGTACCAGATCCAAAGGCAGTCCCAGTGAAGGTACGGAAGCTAGAAGATGGGCGGATCCAGATTACGGAAGTGATTACTAATAGTCCATTCCGATGGAAGACAATAACATCGCAAAAGGACATCGAATCAACAATTCTAGAGCGGAACAAGCGACACCTCCAGCAAGTAGCACGGGAAGGAGGCCCCTCAACCCAACCACCAATACAACCACTAACAGAGATGGATGGGAGGATGGCAGAGGCGGCCATCTTAGGGAAATATGTACCGAAACATCTTGAGTCTGATGAGCCTATGGAAGTCAATGATACACTGGCCGAATGGCTAAGTCAGTTGAAACAGACCCCGAAAGAGCGTGCAATGAAGAGAACGGTAGGATCAATCCCTCCTGAGGCGCTGCAGCAAGCGTTTCAGCGGGCTAAAGAGAGAACAGCGTCACACGGAGACTTGCATTACACTGTGTGGAAGACGTTAGTAGCGGAAGATGACTTTGCGGCGTGGATAGCAATAATGATAAGCATCCCGTTCATGCACGGGTTTGCCCCAGAGCGATGGAAGAGCATGACAGATGTTATGCTAGAAAAGAAGAAAGGCAATAGACAAATAAACCAACTACGAATAATCGGGCTATTGGAGGCGGACTTCAACACAGCGTTGAAGTACTTTGCGCGAGAGCTGTCACATAAAATGGAGGACGCTGGCGAGCTATCTGAAGAACAATGGGGGTCAAGAAAGAACCGAAACTCGGTAGATGCAGCCATGATCAAACTCCTAACGTTTGAAATGGCAAGAGCAAAACGGTCCACAATAGGAGTATTGTACTACGATTGCACAGCGTGTTATGACAGGATGCATCCAGCACTATCGAATGCTGAAATGCGAAAGAGAAACTTCGATGAGGGAATCCTAAAGGCAAGAGCAGAGGCGATGCGGTATATGCGGCGGCACGTACGAACAGGTTTGGCAATCTCTCAGGACACATATTCAGAAGAACAAGGGGACCACCCAATAGCCGGCGAGATCCAAGGGAAAGCAGATAACCCAGCACTGTTCACAGCCTGTAGCAGCGGAATGCTCAAAGTCCATGCAAAGTTGGCGCCAGGGTTAGAGATGCATAGTTGTACAAGGGAGAGAGCGATGCGCCGGAATAATGTTAGTTACGTCGATGATAACGACGGCAACGTCTCAGCAGATTTCCAAAGTGACAGGCCGCTGGATGAGGTGATCGCGAAGATGAAGCTCAGTTCAAAAATTTGGAACGAAGTAGTCACATATACAGGCCAATCCTTAGCATATCATAAATGCAAGTGGCAAGTATTGGCATGGCAGGCAGTGAGAGGAGAACTCAAGCCAATAATGGCGATTGATGATGTGATCCTCCTAGAAGATCATAAAGGAGCGATGTCGATAATTCAATTTTTGCCGCCGGACCAGCCAAACAAAGGATTGGGATATCATATATGTCCGGACGGAAACCAGAAACAAGAGTATGATGTTGTGATGGCCAAACTACGACGTATATCGTCGGTTGCATCGACAGCGTATCTGACAGATAGCGAAGCAAGACAACTTTTATATCAACGGCTGATGCCAACAATGGACTATGTCCTTAACCTCACATCCTTTGATGAAAATAAGTGCCGTCGAATGGACACAGTGATCCGACAAAACTTTTTTTCCCTCAATGAGGTTCAATCGCAACTCTGCAGATGCAGTTATGAGAGGGCCAATGGAACAAGGGGGGATGGAATTCCCTGACATCTATTCCCGTCAGACAGAGTTACAGACAATGAACGTGATCAAACACTTGAGACATGGAGATGTAGTAGCAAATGACTTTCTGGCGACATTAGATATGATCCAACTCCAATCAGGGCTAGTTGAACCCATCTTCGAATATAAAGGGCAACTTCCATACTTAGAGATTGGGTTCATTAAGAGCCTTCGGAATAGACTAGCTGAAATAGACGCGTCGATATGGATAGAAGATGCGTGGACACCAAAACTGCAACGAGAAGGGGATCGATCGATAATGGGAGAATTTATAAAGATGGGATACAAGGCAACGAAACTAAGGCACCTGAACGCAGTACGTATATATATGCGAGTAATAACAATCGCTGACCTAGCAATGGCAGATGGAAAGGAGATAGGACATACATCCCTACAGGGAACGTACCAGGCGGGGTCGGATATAGAATGGCCAGAGACAACTGAACCTCGAAAGGAGTGGGTAACGCTATTCCGCAAGAGCATACGGGAGACGTTTTGCTCAATGTTTACAGATACTCGACACCCAATAAAAGACTCGATGAGATTGGATAGGCCACTGGGGAAATGGAAACAAGTACCACGACATGTATGGTACGATAGCTATAGAGGAAAGGATGCAGTTTATCGAAGAAGCTTTGACACTGATGGGAAGCCAATTGTTCAGAAACTCACAGAAACTCACCCGCAAAGCGGATTTTATAGATACGAGAAGAATGTCGAAAAGGTTCCGATAGAGAGTTATCCAATGGCGATGACACAGATTGGTGAAGAGTTCTGGACACGGAGACCATACCGAATGGAGCCAGAGGATGAACCAGATC
>JALLBH010000643.1:0-20940 GCA_036940005.1 Skeletonema menzelii
ACAGATACGTCAAGGAGGCTTCAACTCTACTTGAACTTGCTCTCTGGAAGGCCAAACTTGGTGAAAAAGAGGAGTATATTGCTGAGGTGGAAACAAAGAAGGCGAAGGTAGATCCTGAGAGGGAAAGGAAGGAGAGACGTGTTACATGTGGTGCTGAAATAGTGATCAAGAATGTGTTTCCTTTCCTCTAGCTAAACTAAGTCACCAATTCAGTTTGAGTTTCCTCTCTGTCTGGCTAGACTTGAATCATCCTGTTCACCACCCTTCACAACACGAAACACTATATACAAGCAACCGCACTGCACAATCTACCTAACACAAATTATTGTTATCAGGCCCTCTATTACTACTACTAAAACAGCACATTAATAAAAGAATCCCAAAACCTTCCCACCAGTCTTCTTCCTCTTAGCCTCTCCGTAAGTATGTTCATGTAAAGGTAGTATTGTAGTCCGCCAGCAGCAGAACAAAAAAAGTAACATTACAATACGATGAAATTTTTGTGACATCAAGAAGAAGTTCACACTATTACACACGCCGAAACGCCGACCTCCGTATCGTACATACCTCCACAAAAAAAATACTCGACAACCACCATGACATCCACCAAACCCCTAGCCCCCCGCCCAGGACCACCCAACGATCAAACCTCGGCCCGAGTTCTCCACCCAATCTATCAGGCTCTCGATACGCACAATTACACCAAGGCACTCAAATTGACATCCGCTGCACCTCAAAATGAATGGGATATTGTGCGCGCTTTGAGGGTCCACGCTTTGGGACGTAGTGGAAAGAGGCGTGAGGCGTTGGTGCTGTTGTGGGAGGTGATTGTTAAGAATGTAGTGTTACCTGGATCAGAGGATGATGGTGCTACCAAGAAGTATGAGGAGGTGTGGCCTGAGTTATATGAGAAAATTGCATCTATATCAGATGCTAATGATCTGGTCAATGATGTATCAAATAATATTGGGCTCAACATTCAACAATTGGATGCAGTGCAGAGGTTGGATACGTATGCTTTTGCGCCTGTTGTCAATTTTTCGGCTACTGCGGAATCTGCACCGAAAGCAGCAGCTACTTCATCAGGACAGTCCTCATCAGCAAAGTCAAAAGGTAAAGCATCAAAATCAAAAAGCACCAGTAAAGGCAAAGCAACTAGTAAAATTGTGTACTTCCCTCCCGTCACCGATGAAACTGTCCTAAGTACACTCGCAGTGACATTGCGCCTCGAAGGTATGCTAGATACATTGTCAGAAATGTTCTTTCAAGCGATGGAAAGTGGAGCTGATGAACATGTATTGGAGGAAGCAGTTTGTGTTCATTTCCAAGCATCTTGTGATTGCACGGAATTGGAAATCACTGGAGATGAGATCAACGCAAACGATGAAGACGTGTTGTGGAAATTACAGTCGTACTTACCAAAGTTGCAAACTTTACTCAATCTCACGAAATACTATGAGCGAATGCAGTCATCGTCACTCCAGCTCGCGAAATTATCGAGCGAGTCTTTGCATTTTCAGTGGACGTCTGTGTCCAGTTTATGGTACAGTGAAGGTCTACGGCAGCTACTGTCAATACTAGAGATGCTTCATAAAGTTTTGGTTAGCATGGATGATTCCAACGAGGACTTGAAACACATAAAAGAATCAGTGACGAACATGGTCGGGATTCAAGAGGTGAATGAACTATCTTCCAAGTGCCAAAAGATGAAACAAAAACTAGCACTCTTGCCTCGTTTAGCTGAGTCTCTAAGTACACGCATGGTTTCAAAGCCAGACGGAAATGTGTCGGAGAATGATTGGGATGTTTACCTTGAAACATTATTGGTTCAGGGGAAGAAGGATGAAGCATTGAAGGTGCTTGAAACTATTGAGTGCACACCTATGCTAATGGAAGGTGCAGATAAATCCTTGACAGGTGTTCTTCCTCTAATAGATGACGAGAATACAATCGAGACTCACGTTGGGTCGATTTTGCCGTACACACAGAGAAAGAAATTGGAAAGAATTGCAAGTCTGTCACTTGAGTTGTCTCGTTATGAGCAAGCGGAAGAGTGCTACCGAGAGTTACTAGGATGTTTTCCCGACCAATGGACGTACTGGTTAGGGTTGATAGATGCATGTAAGACGGGGGAACAAGACATTGAAGAAGGTTTGAATAAGTGCCGGTCATATGCTGAAGAAGTTATTGCGAATAATACTCAAATGCATTCTCTGAGAGGGCCACACTTATTCTTTGTTGAGCTTGCATCCTTGAAAGTGAAAAGATCCAATGACCATGGAAAAGAAATGGAACAAAATATTGCGTCCTTGCGTGAAGAGATTTGCAAGTACGGTGAAAAGTTCTCTTCTCTCGCATCATGTTGTTTTGCAGATTTACGGCCGTATCTGTGCGTTTTGACCAAAGCCTCCCGTTCTGACGAGATGTCAGGTAGTTCTATTTCAAATGATGTGAAGCTTATGTTAGAGTGGGCGAAGCGAATGTGGACAGAAAATTCTCAGGCTGCTAAAACCAGTCAATCTGAAGTTGATTTATCACATGATGAGGCACGCGAAAGGAGGTCAAAGTTACGTGCATACATCTTTGCTATTCAATTCGTCTACTGTATGGCTGCTGATTTTGAACGTGTAACTTTGTCATTACTTGAAGAGTATGCGCCCGCAAACAAACAACTTGCTTTGGAATGGCGGTCTAGTTTAACATACTTGCCAGGAGTCGCACCGAAGGATGGAGGGCAGAAAGAGGTTCTTCCAGGAGACGAACTGGTCTTATTATTGTCACAAAAATTGCAGCAGACGGCATCAATAGAAGCATTCGATAGCACAACAACCCCTCTCTTGGAAGCTGCTGCTCTCTTGGAAGAAGCCATGGATCACTCTCCATTCAATCCTCATCTCAAGATTGCCGCGTTGGAGGTATTCTCGCAGCTGGGTGCGTCACACCGAGCCTTTTCCATTTACCAAGAAATGGATGTGAAGCAAATTCAGATTGATTCATGCTCTTATCTCATCCTCCCGTCTCTTATTACTGGGGGTCTCTACACTTCGGCTGCTCGGCTATCGTCGTCAATATTACGTTTGCACAGCTTGACATCGAAGGATATCAAAGACTTTGCATCAAAAGCGCTTCAAAATGGGTATTTGTTCAAGGCAAAAGAAATGTCAACATTTCAGAGAGCGAAGATGAGACCAAGTTTGCAGTTACTTTATTCGAAAGGACTTGTGATGGATTGTGCAAGCCTTTTGAATGCGAATGATTTTGAAGAGATTGCCTCAGGTGAGCAAATCTCTGCTGTTAAGTTGGGCACAGAGAAAGGCCTCTGCGGGGTTGATGACGACATAAGGCGTTCGGAGCAGATTGCTTCCGATAGCAGCAGTTACTTTAATGCACCATACATCATTCATGAAGCGGCTAACGCTACATCAGATGGTATTCGAGTCTATTCCGATAATCGAGATATGGACATCAACTCTTTCGAAATTCTCCACCGAAAACAACACTTAACTCAACGTGAAATGTTTAATGATTCAGTACACAGAGGGCTCACTCAAGGGTTGCTGGTGCGTGCAGTAATGGCTGTCGAAGCTGCAAAAGCTCCAAAGAAAGGTAAGGTGCCTAAATCGACAGAAGAGACAGGGTACCGGTGTCTAAGCTTGACTAGAGCTTTGGCAAGAGCTAGGCACTGTTTACAGGGGAGTTTAGATGCTGACAGTATTGATCAATCACTGTTGAAGGTCGTCTTTTCTCTTTGTGACGTGATTACAGTTGTGATTGTTGGTGATTCTGGAAAAGAAAGTGACACTCTAGCCAACAGAGAAAGTAGGGCAGTTAGACTTCTAGAAGCTGCTACACTTCATGTGAAGGAAGCGCAAACATTTTTCATTAGTACTAAAGATGCACAAGGTGCATTGGTTTGTCAGCTCCTCCCGACCTGTATCGTGCCGGTTTACACCATGACAGAAACAACGGCACGACTTTTTTCGCTGTTTGGCTGGGGTAAGCGGAAGCGTTTGACAAAAGCAGCTGCTGGAGCTTTGGCTGATCTAGCTTTTTCATTTCGTAGTCTTGTATCAGATCTACTTCAAGCGATGGCGAAGCATCGTCATGTTGAACACGGCGTAAGTGGCGAAACACTATTAGTTGGGGGAGATGTAATGAAGAGAGTTGTCAATGAAGTTACACAGTCAAGAGAAATGACAAAGGATCGTGTCGATCCATTTTTGGATCAAATGGTTGTTGATTTGACATCGTATCAAGAAGAGGAATAGTGCCATAGACTCCGCAGACTATCCAGCTAGAAGCCAGATGATGATGCAATTAATTTGACACTGCATTACATTAATTAAGGTATTTACAAGAAAAAGCTCAAAGAAACCAGCAAGTCAACATCTCAAAGAATAACCATCAAGTCATGCTCGACATGTGTAGCCACCAGCTACTCTTGGCGATTTCAACTTCCGAAGCCACCGCATGCAGTCTTTGTGCATCGACAACGCCCTCACGTTTTTGACGAGCCTGCTCTGTTAAAACAGATCGTCTCAGATTGGTTCGTTGCCCCAGCATCTCATTTATTAGTCTGGGCTGTTGTATGAGCACCATGTAATCCTTCCCATTCTTGCACAGATCTATATTTGAGGAAGTATATCGCCCAGTAGGGCCAAAACTGACTACCATGTGTTGAGTTCTGTCCATGGTCGACTCAAGTGCGCTCGAGACGTCTATATCAAGCCAGCTGTTCTTGATGTCATCATCAGTGACTTCATAACTTATTCCAATGTCCATGTCGGCGAAATGTACATGTTTGACTGCCTTGGCCTTGGATCTCGCAGTAGTATCTGTATCTGAGACAAGTGCTGGTTTTAATCGGGAAATCTTGTCTTCAGGTCCAGGCAAAGATTGTGAGCAATCTGAACTTCTATCGTCGTTAGAGATGACACTTCTGCGCCAGGCATGCTTCATAAGCTTAAACGAGGCGGCCCTCTTTGGAGCTGAAGAAGTGGTGACAGCTTCGTCCCAAGTCTCATTCTTAAATGTGGGATTCGAGGTCGAGGGGGCTCGTGCAAGTGGAGTAACGATCAAATGCCCTGCAGACGTAGCGGGTTGTTCGACGTCGTCTTCCTCCTCCTCTTTGAAGCTTGATCTAAATTTGGACCTAAGGCTGCAGCGAGACAAGCGGAGATCGCCCGTGCTCAATGTCGGTCGCAGATGTTTGGCTCGCCGGCCTGAATTTCTCTGAAGCAAGCTAGACGACGAAGACTTAAACTTGTCTCCCGCAGATGACATCTTTTGATGACCGGGGGAGAGTGTAAGAAGGCCGTCCACAATGATATTTTGTCTGCTCATGAGGATGCTGCGCATGATAATGTTGTATCTCTAGAGAGAGGCTGATCGAATTTATGTTATTTCTGTGTTCTCATCATTTACTCCGCTTACCTACTTAGTAGGTAGAGTGCACGGAGGTGTCTCTCTCTAGAGAGTAGCTAAAGAGAGATACTTACCTACTTACCTTGAGACTCAGTAAGCAGCTTGAAGTAGTAATCCTAAGAAACTTTCTTTTGACGCTTTGAACTTCAACTTGGATTGAAAGTTCAAAGAATCTTGCCTTCGATACTTTTAGCGAGCGGGATCCGCTACTTACACTGAATAAATCAACTTCACGACCAATCTTCGGCGTCCAGGGATAACCCTTATCAGCGGTGGTCAGCCCAAGCGAGCAATAAGTAGTAGAGATAGAGCAAGCATCAAGCATGCAATCAATTCATTTTCATCAAGCATGCAATCAATTCATTTTACTGACACAAAATAAATATCGTACTAAGAATGATTACTGTCTCCAAGACTGCTTACTTTACAACCCTTCAATTGAAAGAAATGTACCGTCATCATCTCGTTTCATTGGCAGAGTATTGGTAACAACACCAGGACGGGTGACATGATTTGACCGGAGAGCTGGGTACCCAGGGTACCTTTTTCAGATTTTGCTCCGGCGGCCGGACACTAACAAACGCTAGTTGTGACCGGAAATTTGGCACCTGGGTACTTTTTTGCAAAGCCTCCGGCGGCGGGATTTGGTACCAGGGTGGATCATTGGATTACTAGGTAGATAGATGATATGTACCGGTATGTACAACTTCTCCTGGACGATAACGGTGCATTTGACCGGAGAAGTGGCACCTGGGGTACCAAAGAAAAATAGCGATCGGCGGGCGGGATTTTGCTTTGGTACCCGGGTGCTTTTTCAGAAGGTGCTCCGGCGGTCAAAAAAGGTCCGGGGGTCATGTGTCAATTCCTACGTAGAATTTCTACGGATGTCACCCGTCCTGGTTTTGTGCAGATAACATAGCAGTAACAAATGGGTTAATAATGCATAATTTGGTCTTGGAAATATGACGCGGCTCTGGCGCAATGGTAGCGCGTGACACTCCTAATGTCGAGGTTCCGGGTTCGAGTCCCGGGTGTCGTTCAGTTTTGTTCGAATGCACTTGTAGTCAGGACAGAAATTCTGCTTTTTTACTTGCTTTTTTTACTTGCTTACCCTATATATACCTGATAATGAATGTGATTTCTTACCAGAATTGTAAGGTCCTTGCGTGCTGCTCCTCCCTGTTGGCGATTCGGTGATCACAGAGCAACTATGCTGCCAAGTTGAAGGCTCTTGTCACGATTGGTCATTATTTACATATATTTATCCATCGATGCATGCTATGGTAAGTAGCTAACCAATCTAAAATTGAGCCCAAACTTCTGGCCACTCAGGTATGGTGATAGATTTTGTTAAATGTCATGCGAGCGTCCCTTAAAAGTAGATGATGTTCAGCATCCAACGTATGTAGGAGTAGAACTTGCAGATTACAGATCCACTCCAACTATGCCAAGACAACATGTAAAGGTTTGTACCTATTCTTACTGCAGGAGGAACCCAGATCTTTGCTGAGGAGAGGGGAGAGCGGTAACCTACTATGTCTGCAGGTACATATGGTGTGAATCTGATTAACTTCGAAATTTAATTTGGTATGGTACCATAGATGATATTGTTGGTGCGAAGTCGATTTTGCTTTTCCATTTTTTGTACCAAACATACTGGTACAGTACTTTTAAAGTACTGAAGTTACATACTAATTTTCCTATGTAATCAAACCATGGCATGGCATGGTGACAATTTTATTGATGGCCCGTCCCTTTCAAGACGTTGGCCCTACACCTTCTATCCATCTAATAATCATAATTCTTCTGTGTTTGGATATTATGGAGCGAGGAGTTTTGTTTCAAGAGGAGCAAAGTGAATAGTCATGATGTCAGAAGAGCAAAGAGACGATGACAGCTGCGCCAGTACAGCCCATCAGAACGAAGATTCGCCGGACAATATGACCAAAACATCGCCTACAATATCTGATGGATCCCAGCCAATGGCATCTCCTGCAGATAATGAATTTCCTTCCCCCCAAAAGAATGACAAAGATAATTTCACAGACGACACATCCGCAACACCCGGCAGTCAAACTGAACAAAATAAAACAAATCTCCGCAGAGGAAAATGGACACCGGAAGAAGAAGCCTACGCTCGTGCAGTCATTTGTGATTTCAACTCGGGATATCTCGATGCGCCAATTGGCACAACACTGCGGGCATACCTGTCGGGTAAATTGGGGTGTGATCCTATGCGCATCACGAAGAAGTTTACTAAAGCGAGTAGCATTGGCAAGAAAGTTTTTCGCCCGGCTTCTCAGCACGACGCTAAGGTAGCTAAGGAGGTTGAAGATGCTCAGGTAGGTTTTATTTATGCTAATTGTGGCGTTGCCAAAACCATCAATCTCGTCCGCTGTCATTTTTTGTACCTCATATCTCACGAACTTGATACAATCACAAAGGCAAATGTTGCCGACCTTTACCAGAAGTGGAAACAGAGGATAGAAACGCAGAAGGAAGAGACAAACCGAAAGTCGTCAGTGGAAGCATCACTGACTGGTGAAATCATACTGAATTCAAAAACAAAAGATATCACACATATTGTAACTCCAGATACAATGACTTTGGTGCAAAAAACCGCTGATTGGCTAGAGAAAGCAGATGGCATTTTATCCAAAATTTCGAAAGGTGAAAGGTCAGCTGACGAAACCGCAGCTGAAATGAAAGAAGTTAAGTCCCTGATCGATCAAGGACCAACTGTGCTTGCCGCAGTGGGGGACGTGTCAAAGATGCTGAAAAATACAAACTCCAAAGGTCTTCCTTCTCGTTTACACTCCTGTCCTGATTTCAGAAAGATTGCCGGTACATCATCTGCAACATCATCGAAAAAAAGGAAACACCCACTCATTGACGATGAACTAGTAAAAAAGTATGACAGCAACCCGATCAATCTACTTGCATCACTTTCATCACGTGCAGCGCCTGTTCCTGTTTCAAATGGGAACTCCAAACAAAGAAAACGAAAGGGCAGCGAGGTCAATTCAGAAGACGCAAAGGCATTTGTCAGTTTCTTGCAAAGTGTAGCTCATGAATAAATAACAATAATTTATTGCGCCCATGAATAAATGTGCAATTAAGTAAGGTAAATATAAATGTAAACGAAGCAATGACACAGTAGAAAATGTTAAATTTCCCTAATCTGATGGCGGTGGCAGAAGCGCCTTCAACCGTTCCAATGCATCACTTGCTAGCTGAGCTAGCTCCCACATGTCTTCGTCTTGGAGGCAACTTTTGAATATTGCCATCTTTACCACACAATGCTTTCCTGCTGCACGCTCAATAGCTCGGACTCGGTTAACCAATCCCTTCTCAGTCATACTTCTCACTCTCATTAGACAGTGTTCATAAGTAGCAGTTGGATTTTCTTTCCCAGCCTGCTTAACTCCTGCTTTTGCCACCTCCAAGGCTGCACGTTGCCTGGCCTCCCTGCATTCTTCCACCATTGCCATCCTTTCTTGTCGTACTCTTTCACGTCTTTCTGTGGGATCTTCACCGTCAAAGGTGTCAGATGTGTGCTCTGAAGGAAGATTCATCAATCTACGTGATTTTCGTGACCCTTCTCTAGGCGGCATGTTAGACCGAGCTTTCCTCTTTCTTTTCTTCTTTTTTGATGACTGCTTGCCTTCACTGTATTCCTCATCAGAAGATGATTCCTCATCACTACTACTATCTTCTGTTGTTTCTAAGACATCCCTACCCCAAGCTATGTCATTGGAATTCTTCTCTTCACGGATTGAGATCAAGCCAAGTGAACGTAGGCGAGCATTGTTTCGTTCGATATTCCTTGCTCGGGCAGCTTCATAATCAGAGAGGGCTGCTGGCTTCGTAATATCTGTAGCAGCAGCAGCAGCAGCAGCGTCTTTTACATCACATGTCTTTGCCATGGTTCTCCCTCAAAAACTGCTCATAAGTCACTGTAATAGAAAATGCGTTGATTGATTACAACAGAATCGAGCAGTTGACGGCCTCACTAGCTACATAGAGAGAAAGAGGGAGTCGGTGGTGTGGGTAATCAAGGCTAGTCCACACTCGGTCGTCATTGTGTTGCTGGATGCTGGCGATAAGTGCAGTAAGTGCAAGATTCGCGTTGTATGGGTGCGGGTGAAAGGTGAAAGAGAAGAGAGAAGGGTATCTTTGGCCGCCCGCTTCATTCTGTTGACAAAGATCCAAAGCGAGAGCAATAAATATGGGGGATTTGACCGTCTCTATGGTTTTATTTCTGGGAACGGCGTTCATTGCTCGAAGATGCCGCTTGCGTTGTCACCAACAACGCTTTTGCTGTGTCGGTGGTGCAGCAGCTTCTGATCAACCTCCTGATTCCTTGAAAGAAGCATTTTCTCTCGCTCCCGACAAAGTCGAAACTCTTCGATCCAACTACATGAGCAGTTCTTGCTCTATATCATATAAGAACACTGGTGGTTTGCAAATAACAGGTGGAAATGGGACCCGCCTGATTGATGTATATGGCAATGAATACTTGGATACGCGGAACAACGTCGCACATTGTGGGCACGGCCATCCAGAAATCGTTGAGGCAGTTACATATCAAATGAAAATACTGAACACCAATAGTCGGTACTTGCATTCAAATGCGTCTCTTCTATCAGAGAAACTGTCAAATCTATTTCCAGTCTCCTCTAGAGGTGACAACGATTCTCTTACGAAAGTTTTCTTTGTGAATAGTGGATCAGAAGCAAATGATTTAGCCTTGCGGCTTGCTCGCGCTTATAACACAAAGCAACGAAACGATTTACAAAATGTACAGAAACACAAAAGACCTAGACAATGCATAATTACAATTGATCATGCCTACCATGGGCATACTCTGGCGACACTTGATGTTAGTCCCTACAAGCATCATCAGGGAACAGAGATAATTGAATGCCCAGCTTATGTCAAGAAAGTTCCGTACCCGGATATGTACAGAGGCGTGCATTCAAACTGTAAAGATGAAACTGAAGCGTCAGAGCAATATTCTGCCTACGTTGAGGATGCTTGTAAAGAAATAACTTCAAATGGTGATTCAGTCAGTGCAATGCTGATGGAAGGTGGAATGAGCGTTGCTGGTGTAATTCTTCCACCGAAATCCTACATTTCTCAATGCGTCAGAGCAGTGCGTAATGCTGGTGGATTGTACATTGCAGATGAAGTTCAGACTGGGTTTGGTAGGCTAGGTAAATGCATGTGGGCATTTCAATATTCAAATATCGATTCAGATGTTGACGACGACACAGTGGTACTACCCGACATTGTTACCGTAGGGAAGCCGTTTGGGAATGGAATGCCACTTGCTGCTGTTATCACCACCCCGAAAGTAGCATCTGCGTTTGAATCACTAGGAGTCGAATATTTCAATACATTTGCAGGCAGCCCGGTGTGTTGTGCTGCTGGACTAGCCATGCTCCACGTACTGTCAAAATATGAATTGCAAAAGAATGCCCTCGAAGTAGGGAATTTGCTCAGAGAGCTGTTTAGCGAAGTAAAATCAAGGCATGGCTGGATCGGAGATATCCGTGGGTCAGGCTTCTTTCTGGGAATTGAGCTCGTAAGAAACCAAAATACACTAGAAGCAGCTACCGAAGAGACATCCTTTGTTTGCAGTGCATTAAAGGAAAAATACCGAGTATTGACTAGTATAGATGGCTTTCACGAGAACGTAATAGTTGTAAAGCCACCAATGGTTTTCACAAAAGAAGACGCAGTCGAATTCGTTACATCCTTTGAGAAATGTCTAATCGATTTACCTGCCATCGACAAGCTTCACCAGTTGGAGAAAACACCAACGTAAAGATATATTTACTAATCAAAACCAATCAGTTTCTTCTTTTCGTTTTCTCCGTTTATTATTTTCTCTCGCTTCTTCCCTTCGTTTCTTTGCATTCTCCTTCTCAACTGCAGCAGTCTTCTTTTTGTTAGTTGCTCTTTTACCTAACTTCCTGTAACCAAGCTCACTCCAGTTCGCCCCACTTGATTCACGGAGGTCTTTCAATTCATCATCAACATCATCAGGTTTTCCCAGCAATGTCTTTCCTTCCTGTCTCAGAGTAACAGCCCCTGGTGGAGCTCCTCTCGGTTTTGTAATATGTTTGGGTTCAGCGGTAGTAACCTCGGCGCGACGCTCTGTTCTGGCATCACTGTAGAACGCGGCCAAATCTGCTGCAAATTGTAAATCATCATCAGTTACTTCCGGAGAGCCTCTTCTATTACAGAGTAAGACATGAGCTCCTGGACACCCACGAGCATGCATCCAAATATCTGTCGGTTTTGAAAGTGCGAAACATATCGCCTCGTTATCACGGCGATTGCGTCCCACGAGCACTTTGTGGCCAGACGGACTCAAAAGTACACGTGGGTTGGGCTTGCGCGATTTTTTCCCTTCTGCCTTCTTTATCGCATTTCGTCGCGGCTTCGACTGTTCCTGAGCATCCTCAATCTGTGGAGGTTTCCAACCAGTTTTCTTTGATGTTCGTTCCAATCTCTCTTGTATCAATATCATAGTTCCTTCATCTAGGATAGAGTTCTCCATGGACTGTAAATCCATCTGGGCATCATTTAGTGCTTCTTCACCTTCGATAGTTTTCACTAATATCTCTTCTACAACTGCCGATCCTCTTTTCATCTTTCTCGCCGCTGCAAATAATGCATCTGACTCTTCTTGAAAATTTGCAAAATCTTTCGTATTCAGCACCAGCTTGACAATGTTGCCATCATTCTCCCAATCTTCAACCTCTAGTTCTGTAGTTCCTGGTGGCAGCTGATATAGATTACTAACAATGAGATTAGCTCGATTCATTGTTGATTCAAGTTGCTGAGCTTTTGCTAATTCATTCTCAAGCGATGATTTCTTTTTGGTTAAACTCGTGAGAGCTGATGTGATTGATTTCGATAGAGCGTCAAACAGTAGTTGAGATTGGCTGGGCTGGACGCTACTTTCTTCATCATCGTCTTCAAAATCATCGTCATCATCTTCGTCGATGCTACTCTCAAAGGTAGATGTGGCACTTATTGTCTGCAATATTGTGTCTTCCTCATGGCCTACAGACGACGATGCTAACCGTTGCGCTTGACGAGCTAGGTTCAGACCAGGTTGATGCCGCAGCCGCAGCTGCCCACGTGGACCAACAATGTTAACAAATGATTGTGCCCTGCTAGCAATAGCCACAAGAATGGCAGGTCGCAACAGTGTCGACCGAAGAAAGATTGGGTTTGCCATCGTGCTCTTTGTTCCACCGCACCGCTAAGTACCGACTGAGCGCTATCTGAAGCCGGTATGATTGAACATCAGGATTGAACGCACGCAGTGATGAGTGATGAGTGATGATAAAAAAGCGAAGAAGAGATGAGTGAGAAAAAGGAAAAAGTCGAGTCATCCCGATTTGAAGAATTTGAGGGCGCCGCGCGCCGCGGTGGGTGCAGGCAGGCTAGATATCTAAGTACGTAGAAGTAGATACAACGGCAAAGCAAGATGCAACATATTATTATCGTATCCTGCCCTTGCTACCTCTAGCGTTCATAGCGCAGTAACCCGGCGGCGGCAAGAGGCACTAAAAGAGTGTAATAAATAGCGTAAAGCGTCGCGTTGGGCTGCAAGAAGCAGCATGAATGATACTGCAGACGTCGTCTATCTCACACGACATGGAGCACGGATCGACTCGGACGATTCCGAATGGTTAAAGAAGTGCAATCACAATAGAGCTGATGATCCACACCTTTCACCTAGTGGTCACGCTGCCGCACAAGAGCTAGCTCAGCGATTAAAAAGAACACTGTTGGGCAATCACATCAAGCACATCATTTCTTCTCCCTACATCAGATGTGTCGAAACAGCAAATGCAATTGCGAAAGAGTTGAGCATAAAAATCAAAATTGAACCTGGGATAGCTGAAGTTAATTCTTCTCGCAATCCTCCTTTCCTCGATACCGAACAGTTACGGAAACAATTTCCTTCCATAGATGCATCCTATACTCCTGTCATGACGCGTGAAGATCTGTCTTTGGAATACAGCGATGGAGCATGTGCAAATCGATCAGCAACTGCGGCAGGGACAGTTAGGGCAAAACTTACTGGGCCCATTCTGTTCGTGGGGCATGGGGCATCTTGTCTTGGAATTGCAGGAGCATTTGGTCATCGTGGGTATATTGGATATACCAGTCTAACAAAATTTATTCAGCATGATGGAAAGTATCGATTAGATGGTTTGTTTGGAGATGTCAGCCATTTGACAGATCAACAAGCAGCTTTGGATAGTGCGTGGTGACGAGCCATCAGTAAGTATCATCCACCACTTCAAGAGAATAGTTAGGTTTGACTTCTGAGGTCAGGCCATTGTTCAAGACTTTCATGTACCTGTAAAATGGCTTCGCGCTATGAGTGTCTCTAGGGATAAAATGATAAACAAGATACCGTGAAGGGACTTTGTGTCTACTTCGTGTGCAAGGAAAGAAGCATCACACACTATGTTGCGCTGAAAACTGCTCAGTAAACAAAAAAGGCGATCGTGTCCATCGTGAGGATATAATCAACATAACTTGTAACCGACGGTGATGATGTTGTGGAGATTTTAGGCTGAAAAACATTTGTTATGTCTTCAGCAGCCGAAAAGGACAAGGCAGTAAGGAGTAATCCTCCATTGAATCGCCAGAATCTGCTTGCGGCATCACAGCCAGTGGTTATGAAAAGCGCTCTCGCCTCGCAACTAGAGCAATTTGATGACAGTACAACATTAAAGTCTCAATCGTCTAATGCCTCTGCAACGGTCAATAAGGCTCCGACTGAGAAGATAAATCCTAAAAGCCCGCAGTATATACAATCAGTGACACAAATGATTGCTGACGAACAATGGCATGACCTGGAACGTTTCATCAAGTCACCTTTTTCTGACCGAACGAAATTGTTTGAGCCTCGATCGCCTCCTCAATGGCTGCGGAATACATCTTCTACTGGGCAGAGTCTGATTAATACAATGAATAATTTAAGCATAGGAGGGTCACAGGGCAATAGTGGATCATGCTTAAACCATTTGGAAATTGTTCACTTTGCTTGTAAACACAACCCTCCTAGAAAAATAATCAAGCTTCTGTCTTTGTTATATCCAGACGGTGTCACATTGCCGGACAAAATGGGTCGTTTGCCATTACACTATGCCGCTCAATGGGGAGGATCAGGTAGATTGATGCATTACCTCGTCCAGAAGGACAGTTTAGCTGCAAGTACAAAAGATAATTTAGGAAAGACTCCAACACATCTTCTTTGTGAGAACTACAACGCAAATTGCAACGCAGAAGATGCAATGGGATTGAGTTGCGACGAAGGCATGATGTGGATACTCAAGCTTTTGCTTGATGCATCACCAGATTCGGTCAATGTAAGTATGATAGAGATGAATCAAGCTTAGATCATTATGTTTGCATCTTACTGACACATTACCGTTCCTCCTATCTACGATGTGTCTGCCCAGATTGAGGACAATAGGGATATGTTGCCGCTCGAGTATGCAATCGACGCTGGCTCTCCATATTCAGTAATCAAGTTTCTCCAGTTGGCATCAGAGAAAGACTGGAAACAGCGTAGGAAAGAGAGTGAACCAGGTGACACCCACTCACATATTGTACAGAAGTTAAATCGTGATCAACAGCTAAAGCAGAACGAGCACAAACGAAATAGGGAGAGTAGGATGAATGAGCTATCGCTGCCACCAGAAAAAGAAGAGGCACAATCCAAGTCAATGTTTGCGAAGACGGCCTGAGCTAAAAATAATGTTGGGGTACTGAGCTAAAAATAATGTATACCTAATAGTAACAAGGCTACGGACGTTCCTACTGCTCTTCAATTGTATTGTGCTGATCAAGCCGCCCTTGGAGTGACACTCTTTTGTTTAGAGAGCGATTTAGACTGTTTCTTGTTGTCATTCTGACGTGACATGCCCAAAATGAAACCATTTTTTAGTGCTACTGCTCGTTCAGCATGGATCACCTCGAGAAAAGAAGAACCCGCGGAGAGAAGCTTCTGCCTCCGCTCCATTACCCCAAGAATAAGCTCACTTCTTCTTCTTCTCGGTTTTCTTGCCTCTTCGTACTCATCGAGAGATATTGATTGTTTCTCTTCATAATTCCAGCTCAACTGAATCGGTGCACCCGCTTGGGTGGCAGGGCAGTCGCCGAGACATTGCTCATATTCTCTGATTTCGATGGTTGTAAACGATGTCCTGCGGCGAACTTTAGGTTGAGACATGCTTTTATTCTTTGAATGCTGCAAGATTGGGCCTGTTGAGCTTCTCCGCATCGCCCGATGAGAATTGCTACTAGCTTGGAATGAAGGCGCCAACATAATCGTGGAGGACTCAATTTTTATGGGTTTCGCCTACTATTTTTATGTAAAGCTGAAGGTGCTTGTCACTCTGACTGATCGTGAAAGTAGATTAAAAAGAAGGCCAATCTTTCACTCTATTTATCTTGAGCGCAGCCACCGTAGGCTTATCGGAGCAATTCAAAAGGCTGAGCAGTGAACAGAGTGCAGCCAGCAGCCCTCGAGTTGCGAGTGCAGCGTAAATCACGATTTCTTGAGGCGAAAAATGTAGGCAAATCCGGCATAGACAAAATGAAACGCGCTGGGACAGTAGGTATCATTAGGTATCCTAAGTCGGTGAATTACCAGTAACTCCTCTAGTAATGTACGTAAGTAGGATGTAGTAGTATGTACTTCCTCTCCCACCTTCCAGGTTCCACGTTGCTGAATCCATTGAAGTGATGCGCATCCATGGGGTGTCACTGAAATCACAAGCTAATAATACTACTCATTGCCAAATAATCTTTCGTGTCCTCTGCTCGCCACGACGACACCATATCTTTACAGCTTATTATCAAGATGAAGTCCGTTGCCGTTACTATCATTTCACTTGCCGCTATTTTCGGCAACACAGCCGCTTTCGCCCCTGGGAACGCTTTTGGAGCAAATAAATCGTCCGTTGTGCCCACATCGCCTTTCACACAAGGGCAAGCCTACATCGCATCCAACCAACCAATCGCTATCCAGAAGCAACGTAGCTCTGTTGCATCTGTGCAGACAATGGGTCTATTCGGACTTGGAGCACCAGAGATAGCTATCATTCTTATTGCAGGAGCATTCCTTCTAGGACCACAAAAGCTTGCTGAACTTGGAAAAGAGGCAGGCAAAATGGCCGGAGAATTGAAAGAAGTCCCAAAAGAATTCCAAGAGGGTTTGGCTGAGGGAGAGAAGATGGCACAGGCTACAAAGAAGGAAATTGCTGAGAGTTCATCTGCCAAAACCGCAGAAAAGGAGTAAATTGATGATTGGACCAATCAAAAATGAAACCATTCATGATTTGCTTTGAAGGTGGAAGAGTTGTTAGGAAAGAATTTTGTCAAGAAAACAAATAAAACTGCCTCCGTCTCTGTAGGATAAATTGCTGACTTGTTTGCATGTCGGAAACAGAAATACAAGACAATAAGCAAGTGGGAAGGTAACAATTGCCAAGAAAAGTAATGTGTACCTTTTCGGATGAGCAATACGAGTAAAATTTTAAGTTGATAGAAGGAAATATATATTATGAATCAGTTGAGAATATCGGCATAATATTTGTCTCCCCTTCAAATTAATTGTTGTATATGTGCTCACACGAGTAGTTATTCTGTCAAACGCTCATTTCCCCTTGACTGGCATTAGAATTGAAATTGCGATTGTTTCCACTTTCGTAATCATCAAGGAGGTCTCTAGGAGGCGGAGGTGGAGCGTTGGTTCTGTGTGAAGCTGCCCCAAAGCCCCCTCCTCCAATATTATCACCTCCCAACAACATATGAGATTGATGACCAGGCACGTCTACCCCTCCCACTCCCATCATTAACCCTTTGTCATCAGTGTACATTGAAGATGTACCAGAATATCCAGACCTTGGAGATTCATTTGCTCCATTTGCATTGAAGTTCCTCCGCCGCATACTTCCACTTGGGCTATACACTAAAGCCCGTTTTTCTTCGTCCAATTCTAATCGCCGCCGTCTCTGCCTCTCCATTGCTTTCTTAGCTCTTTGATAATTTCCAACACATAGATAGAATATGAATCCAGCAAGAAAACCTGCAAACATAACATACTGCGCATCATTACATATGTTATGAGGATTGGTCGGACGTAAAATGATGACGAGTCATGCCAAAAGAGAACCACACATGAGATATGTCGATAGTAGACTCACCACAAAGAACTCATGTGTTGATCTGCCTCTCGATCGCCATGTCATTTTTATGAGTGAATGTTGTGTATAAGACCAATATATCTGCACAACCTTGTGGTACTTCGCAACAGACAAAAGTTAGATTTCGAGAAGGAGGTTTCTGTGTATTCTTCTGAAATGCGCGGCGGAGAGTGGATTTCAACCCTAGTTTCGACGAAGATCAATACCAAAAGGAGATTTTTCTAGAGTAGACTTATCACTTATCAGGAACGAACTACTTAGATAGGGCTGAATAGACAAGAGATACTGCTGCTATGGCCTTGGGAGGTAGCTAAGCTATTTTCTCTCTAAGAGTTTAGAGGTATTGTTAGAGGAAAAAAATAGGCTTACCGAGCGAACGTGTCATTAAGCTTATTTTGTCGGAACAAATAGGCCTATTCTAGCTCTTTTGTCGGAAGGTGTTCCGACAATCCANTCCGGGGGTCATGTGTCAATTCCTACGTAGAATTTCTACGGATGTCACCCGTCCTAACAACACCACTCACGTGAGTAGGAATGCCACCAAAAATGTGGGGGAAGACCCAGGCTTCCCAATCTTCATTTACGCTCGTTGCACCTACTGGCTTTGCTTCTTCGAATATTGTCAAAATTCCCAACTTAAGCAGTTCTTCACGGTCAATTTCGACACAGATCCAGTCTCCTTTCGTGCTTGTATAGAAATGGTTGGCAGTAGAGACCAAACGTTCTGCGACAGCAGTTGCGTGTGTGAACTTCCCATCTTCATGAAATGTAGGTGGAAAATAAGCTGTTCCAGATGATACAGCTTCATCCCATAGCTTCTTCTCACACATGTGGTACACTTTAGAAACATGATCAAACTTGGCATTTACTTCTTTCGCGGACAGCTTGCGTGAATGATCACTGTTATGTAGTTCATTCAATCGCTTGGACACATCCGATTCTGTTCCTTCTTCCCTTAGACACCTCTCGGGTTTGAATGCAGGTAGGCATACTGGAATGTAACTGGTGTTTCCGGAAGGAAAGACGACCTGCATCCTTGTTCCCTTTTCGATGAATACGGTCTGCCCAGCTACAACTTTTGTCATAGATTTTACTCCATCCTCTTCGAGATTTATCTCGATAAAGCCATCGGTGACATACATGTATTCATCATAATCAATAGTTATCCATGGTTCGGATGTAGGCTCAGTGATTGTAACAATAGCCAAGGATAAGTCGTCACATTTTGTTGCGACGTTGCCGATGCACTCATCTATTGAAAAATGATCAGTGGACACCACATTCTCCCTTTTACCGACGATTCTGACTTTCGTGGACATAATATTATAAGTATCGAGTTTTCTATGATGCAATCGCTTGTTGCTTTGTGTTTCTGCCCTATGCGTATGAAGACTCCAATTTGTTGGTTGAAAGAAGATGGCAATGATTTGACGCTACAAATTCACACCAAGTACTGCTTGACCGGCACAACATTATCATCATGACGAAAGATGCAGAGCAACAAGTGAGTCATCGTGCTACCTACGTGCGTCGTCTCACAAAAAGTCACATCATACATACTCTCCTCTCTAGTAATGACCCATGCTTAGACACCATAAGTATCTCTCTGCTCTCGCGCGCAGACAATCTACTATCGATAGAGAGCCGTGTATGGTAGTTTGTTGTTTGGCCCTTTCGATTGGTACATATCATGAAAGGAATGGGTGTTTCAAAGAATTATTTCGTTGCAGCTGTTTGGTCTGCGAGCTATTATTGTATTGGCGGTGGCAATTATTTTATGTCTGCCGCAGCGTACTCTCAATTCGATGTGCGGAAGCAGCCTGATAGAAGATGCTATTGCTTTTGTCACCTGAACAGAAGTTCACAAAGATTGAACTGCGGAGCAGTTCTACGCTCTCAGAGCGATGCAATCTGTGATAGCGACTCATTACCAGAAGATAATACAACTTGTTACGGGCAGCGAGTTGCGGTGCTCCTTCCTGACAGCTCACTCGAATCAGATGATGGCAACTCAAAGTGGCAGCTCAATGCTATGAAACATCTACGGCAAGTAGCAACAAAGTCAAACCTATCAGTTATTTCGCTTGATGAACAATCCAGAGAAAATATTTCTTCTTATACACATTTATTGACAGCAGTACCATGCCCACGAACAAATACGTATGCGATTGCCATTCATGCTAATCCTCCACAGTCAAAGAAAAAGTCAAGAGAAAAGAAACAAATCAAGTTGAAATTAGATCCATTTTTTGTTGATCTGTGCCCCTCTTCTGATACAAGGCTGGGATATCGAATGAACCTAACTTCAAACAAAAGTGGCAGTGGCAGCGAGTTGTTGCTGAAAGCCTTGGGTATGAAGAAAATACTGTCATCAGATAAACATCAACTTGTGATTTACGATTTGACCGCAGGATTAGCGCGAGACTCCATGATAATGTTGTCCTCTGTTATAAGTAATATCGGGGAGTCGACAGTGCAGCCATTACGACTGCATATGGTAGAACGAGATCCTTTGGTTGCCTCACTGCTGACAGATGCCATGCGAAGATTAGATATTCTTGCAAATTTGGAGGATTCAAACGAAGAAAACATTGCAAAGCTTTTGACAGAATCCTTGAGTATGGAAGAAGGTGATGCAATATCAGTACTAGAGAGAATGTTGACTGATGCAAAGTGCATTGAGTCGGTTCCCTACCCGCCAGACATCGTTTATTTGGATCCTATGTTCCCACCAAGAAAGAAGAAAGCATCGGCAGTAAAGAAAGACATGGCAATGCTGCATTCACTGCTTGGAACTGCAGCAACAAATGAAGACAAAAGTGAAAACAAAGAAACTGAAAAGGTACGTCTGGAAGAAGAGCAAAAGCTTTTGGTTGCTGCATGCAATGCAGCTACGAGAAGAGTGGTGGTGAAGCGACCTGCAAATGCATTGCCTCTTGGAGTTTGCGGTGAGGAGAATTATAATGATTCTCCAGAACCTTCGTATGATGTTCGAGGGAACATCAATCGATGGGATGTGTACATGACAAGTTAATGGTGAGAATTGGAGGAAAACAGGTTGCCAGCAAATTCGACGATGATAGTGGACAATTATACTGATAACGATAACATAGAAGAAATACACTCAGCGCAAGCAACCTACAATTGTCGCCGCGAAGCTATAGAATTAAAGAAACTGACAATGGACTATTTGCCTGAGCAATTGCTAAAGGTCCATTATAGTTGGTAACGATAGCATAGAAGGAAATATACTCGGCGCAAACAA
>JALLBH010000644.1:0-57470 GCA_036940005.1 Skeletonema menzelii
CTTTCTTCTTCCACCAGTCATCTTTGTTATCCTTTCTCTCCTCGTTGTCTTGCATGATGACAAGTTGTAGGCAGGGACTGTAGTGTGTTGCAGTTGCACCAGTTGTGCAGGAGAGTGCGGAAGGAAGCAGCACTGATTTGGCCGAAAGAGAAATGGATACTTGTTTCCATCGATATCCCCCTTCGCTTGATTAGTTTTAGGGACTGTACTGCCTAAGTAGTCTGTGCAATCATGAGACACTACTACTTATGTACTTGGGTGCATGTCTACTTTGGTAGCGATAATGCAACATTTTATGGTACCTAATTTTCAAAGTGATTATATTAGACCTCAACTTGAACTTTTTTGAGGATAACCTGATTTATCGTTTACATATCGCGGATGACCTCACATGAACATTGGCCACTGGCAGGCCATGACCACACTCACAAAAGACTCACAAACAAAGCTCATTCGCTCAATGATGTTCATCAACATGATATCTTCTAGAACAGCATGTCATTTCCAATCTACGAATGCGCACCATCAATACTTTGTAGCTACCCTGGCTCTCCAAACCTTGCAACAACCAAGCAAGAGCCACAATTATTTTATCAGACACAATTGTGTTGCATCATCATCATCATCATTTTTTCATAGGTGCAAACACACCGTTCGACGCACTAGATCATCATCTATTTGGTCACTCCAAGCCCAGCAAGACGATAGCAATATTCCATCAAGAAAACGGAGACGACGAGCAAGAGATGTAGTTACAAATAATAATGACGATGACATAACCGATAATGTTACTTCGCTACTCTTCAAGCCTGTCGCCATTCCATTCTCCATTAGCTCGAACAAATCAAGAAAATTAATGCCGGCAATCTTTCCTCTAGTACTAATCGCCACATTTGCAGCCCTACCACCGATTACATCGACACTGGTAATAATATTCTTTGGGGCGTACCTTGCGTTGCTACTGCCTCTTTTAGACGAATATGATGACATTTCACTGGAAGAAAATGACGAACAAGATAGCGACATGCTTGTTGCTGCACCAGCCGCAGCATATCTGGGAGCAGTAGCATCTGCAGCTCTCCTTTCTCCTCAGGGTCTTCTTGTCTCGCCAGAGGATGTGAGAGTGTTATCATTGAATTCTGTGCCGTATCTTCTTGCTGTGCTCACAGTGGGGTTTGGTGGATATGTATTGTTCACTGGAGTAAATGAAACTGCGAAAGATACGAGAGAATGGGAAATTGAGGAGATGGATTCAATACCTGAAAGGAAGGAGAGATATGTGATGAAACAGTGGGATGATGAATTGAAGGAAAAAGAAGATGGGTTGAATTAATCATCCAACAACTATGAAGTCTGCATTAGGGGGCAAATGGATTATTTTCACTCACAAAAGAAATGAATCAAGCTACACGTAGCACACACAAGCTCGTGAAAGAATGTGACTTGTGTTCTTCGTCAAAGTGCTGTGATGAGCGCTCAAGAAGCAAATTGGTTGGACCTGTGTTAACCCCCGACTAGAGAGGAAACATACAGTACAATTGCGTGGCAGTGATTTATTCTTTACCTTTAACATGAGTAGATAACTAAATTTGATCGCGCTTTGGAAGGAAACTTTTATTTTCTGGTGTCATCAGTTGTTCAAAGAGTGGCTATCCACCGCATTCTCATGTGGAGATCATTACATACACAATTGTGTCTTCTTATGCTTCCATTCTATAAATAATGTATACTATTACTTTCTCAACCCTATTTACTTACAAAATCATCAACTTTATCTCAAGATAGCGATGTTATGTTATTCTGAGGGGTGTTCGTTATCAATACAGCTGTCTTTTCTGAATATTGTTGATGTGAACGTTGCAAACTAACGCCGCATGTTCTTGTAAAACATAGCCGCACACATAAAAAAGAAGAAAACTGACAAAAACTTGTGCTGTGGACCATTCATCAGCGGCCACAACCCTTTTTCCCATGCATTCTCCGGACGTGCCCTTATATTCGGGTCTGCAATTTTACCCCCGACAACCCAAAAGCGACGACACAACCATGCGTAGACGTAGACATAACAATAATCGCAGAGGTAAGAGTCTTTGAACCTTGCCCAATAGAAGGGACCGCGTTTGAAGCGGGCTCTACTGACACGGTTTGGATCGTAGAATAGGCTGATGATGAATGTCATACTCCTATTTTTTGGAAGTCTTTCGGCGAAAATTTCTTGCTCCAACAGCTGGAAAAAGACTATATGTAGCTGCAACTGCCGAAGATCTAGTGTGATGACAACACCGTAAGGTTAAATTAAAGCAGCAGGATGGAAGTATTGAATGCCCCACACTAAGTATATAGATGTGCGGGATTCCCTAGGTATCACTGGAAGAACACTGGATACATATCATATCAATCTTCGTTTCTGCCTGACACCGACCGCCAGCAACATAATAGCCATATATAGCCATAGCCGCCAGACGCCGGACGTGCTTGATACTATTCCTACGTTCGTAGAGACATATTTCCCCCCTTTCTACTATCTACCATCAACTAACACACCGCAGAACACCGTCAACCAACCTAACCCATCATCTCAGACGCGACGATAATACCGGAAGGTAACTCAATTGCTGCTATAGTGGTGGCAATGAGCTCAGCTACAAAGGAAGAAGAGGAGCCACGCTGCGCTTCCTGCGGCATCATACAAGGCGATGATACTAAATTAATGAAATGCACCGCTTGCAAACTCGCTCGATATTGCAGCGTTGCTTGTCAGAAGGAACATCGGCCGAAACATAAACGAGAATGTAAGAAAAGGGCCGCTGAGTTACGTGAAGAGCTCCTCTTTAAGCAACCTGAAAGCACACACTTTGGGGATTGTCCAATCTGTTTGCTGCCTCTATCGGTTGATGGAACAAAATCTACGACCATGATGTGCTGCTTTAACATGGTCTGCCGTGGATGTGCACTTGCAAATGACCAACGTGAAGTACGAGAGTCTCTGACACGCAAATGTCCATTCTGTCGACACCCGATACCCAACTCGCAAGCAGATATCGATCAATGTGTCAAGAAAAGGGTAGAGTCGAATTGTCCGGCTGCGCTGCGATGGGTGGGCGATGAATGCAACAACAAAGGAGACTTCGATAGTGCGTTTAAATATTATACAAAGGCGGCTGCTCTTAAAGATTCCGAAGCTCATTATCAATTATCACTGATGTACTATGATGGACGAGGCGTTGAGAAGAGTGTCAAAATGGAGAAGTATCATTTGGAAGAAGCTGCAATCGGTGGTCATTTTGACGCCAGATACAATCTTGCAGTCTATGAGTCGGACAGGGGCAATATTGAGATAGCGGTGAAACATCATATTATTGCCGCCAGCCAAGGAGAAGATTATGCACTCAAAACGCTTCAAAAGGGTTACCGCGTAGGACAGATCACGAAGGAAGATTTTGCAGCGGCTCTTCGAGCACATCAGGCTGCAATAGATGCAGCAAAAAGTCCTCAGAGGGAAGCAGCGGAATCAGCTCAGTACATTACGTTTAGGTAGAAGCTGCATCTCGGCATTTTGAAAGAAGCGGAAGAACAAAGGCAGAGAGATGGAAAGAGAGCTTTCGAAGAGCGACAATATAGATGAAATTCATTCTATTTCTATTGAACTTGTTGCTATCGATTTGCTGCTCCCATTCATTCAATGTGTTATCAAGATCAATGCTATTCTTTGTCTATCACAATCATGTTGAATTACGTAGTGTGACAGATGCACACGAGCAGTCGAACCTCCTTCCCTATCGCTAACTCTCAAAAGATAATTTGACTACCAACTATTTCTACTGGAGGATGAGTTCTTGACTCTCTCTTTTTCTTCATGTACTCTTGCTTGAGATGTCGGTAACTCACTCTCAAGTCATCACTCCCACTACCAGATTCAGATGTTTGAATGGTATCAGTACTTCCAGTACTTGATGCAGTATCACTGTCTTCTTTTGACTCATCATCTGCTATGTTGACATCTCGAGTGGGCGTCGCAATGTTTGGCTCAACGACATCCTCCGTTTTCCAGACGTCAATCACTAAAACACACATTATGGAGAACAATTCAATCACTATCGTTTCTAATAGCATCAGAATTGATACCGTGACGTCAAATGTTATATCACATACCATCACTGCGACGCCGACGCTCCATTTGATGATGAATGCTATGATGCTCGCGAGCATAATTTGTTACTTGTGTATTTTGATTGGAGAAGTATAAGTATGTTGTTTGTCTTCGAGAGCGAGTGATGATACGATTATATAAAACTGTTGTAGATGATGTCGATGATCATCAGCTGAATGATCGGTTTAGCTTCCCGTTGGTTAATGGTTGCTGTCTACAATAAAGCAGTAATCCAACCTGTACATAAACCCGGGCTGAGCATTTGGCACGAGAGATAGGAATAGGAACAGGCGGAAAAGAGCTGGTCGATGGTCGATGAAAATTCGAAGAACACGTAGCTTTCTACTTCGGAATTAGTATCAAGTATCCTAATATTGGCGACGAGGTGTCAGCATGAGGATCTCAGCCTCAGCAAGATTGTTCTCACGCTCGATGGCATCATTGAAAGACAGGTTGAGTGTTTTGATGGTTCCCGTAGATAAATAAGTATGTACGATACAGCTGACTGAATTATGTGAGGCTATTTCGTCAATTTCTTCCCATGCAGCCTAATTCCAGGTGACACTGCCGATTCAATCCTTGACCTAATAACATCTCTACTGACATCATTCTCTTCCTCTTCCACTACGACATGCTAAGATCTGCCAATGCCAAGGTATCAGTGTAGTTGTATTCCTTACGAAGGCGCCGTCTGATTATGAAGCAGGTAGTAACGCTTCCCAACGCCATGGAGACCACTACAAGCAGTAATACCATAGTTACTCCAACGGGAGTACTGAATAAATTCACTGTAACATCTTTCATTTCACCAATCTTTGATTCCTTTGCTGTTTGGACTTTAGCAGCGCAATTTCCGTCCTCGTAATTACTTGCAAATGACATGACTTGCTTAACAAGCACCTGAACATCACACAAGTCCGCCGCTGAACATTCATCCATCTTCGAAGTGAGAACATTCCCATTGTAAATGAGACGAAAGGCATATCCTGAAGGATACCTCTCATCATTGTCGAGAAGTTTGTGTATCTCAATCTGAAGCATGCTCGCGTACGGACTCCATTCTTTCCCAGACCAAACTTGTTCTCCCAACGTTGCAAGGATTGGCATGAGTGTTGTATCGTGTCCAGAAAAGAGTGCCAGTTTTGGTGGAGGCATTCCTGAAGTTGTTGGGTGATTGGTGGAGTCAACAATCTGGAGAATGTTGGACATGATTTCAAGCCAGAGTGGACCCATTCCCAATTTTGAGTATGCTCCGTCATTGTATTTGTAAGGGAAAGTAAAGTTTTCGACAGCAAAGTCGGAGACCACTTCAAAGTTTCCGTTGCCCGTTCCATCATAGTCATTCAGTGCATCCGGTAAGTTTCGATCAGTACAAATAGTAGTCATCATACAATCCAATATATCCTCCGGCACTTCATCAATACCAAATTTAACTTTCATCAATGATTTGGTAGTCTTTGCCTCTATTGAAGTTAGAGCCCAACTTTTATATTCATCACTTGCATATGCCTCACTGCGTAATTCCCCTACCCGTGGACAAACCTTCTCGTTGGGAGTAAGTACATCCACATTGTAATCAGCAGTATGTAGTTTAATCACAGCTGTTTCATCATCACCAGTAGCAGCCAATTCTGGACCGAATAACCCACGAAGGAGGACCTGACCTGACATGAGTGTACGTTGCTCATCGTCCGCTCTGTATTTTAGATTCGGTTCTTGGAAAATTGCCTTGGTAGGATCACCAATAATTGACGCATCATGAGGTGGTACAGAACTGCTTTCCTTTGTCAAATCCCAAAGTCGCATTCTAGGATCAGCAGCAGCATGCTCATCTGCAGTATTATCACCATCATAAAAATATGCCTGACGGAGATGCTTCCCATTACTCAATTCTTGTTCATACCCCCTTGCTAAAAGTTGACCCATTTGACATGTCCCATTCAGTATATTCCCAGTTTGTATTGATCCACTAATGCCAGTAGCTGTTTGTTCCGGTAACAGCGCATCATAGCGCTTTTCAAATAAAAAATCAGGCTCTTCATCTAATAAATTCCCATGTTCATCCACCTCCTTTCCCTTCTCTTTGGTACTTGCCGGTGGAGACATGTACGTTAATAAATCACAATTCCATACCCCCGTGTCTTGAGATTCCCAATACCCATTCCAACATTTGTAAGATGGTGCTCCAGCAAAGGGTGTTCGAGATCCATGACGTATGAGAGCTGTGACGTGTACTAGTTGAGTTTGTACCGTCGTTTCGTCGTTGCTGAGGGGAGGAATGGCGCGCTTGTCCATTTCTTGTGGTGTAGAGCAGTAGGGTGGATAATGACTATATTTGGTGTAGGACTTGTCTTCTTCGGGGAATGGATCAGGATCCATAATGTTTTGGATTGTTGCACTTGTTGTGTCGGAATCGGAAGCAACGGCAAGCTGTGGTGGGGATGGTATGAGCGGAGTTGATGCTGCTTGGCTGTGGCGTAGCAAGCTGCTGCCCCAAACAAGTAGTACAGGCTGAAGGAGCATTATTTTGATAAGATCTTATGCGGCTAATTGTATTGTGAGTGATTGTATCAGTTGCTTTTCACAAGTGATGTATGTATACTGGTAAGAATTCTGTTGCGGACGTCATGATGAAATCTGAAAAGGCTCTATTTTCCAGTTACGTTCATGTACGTAGGAACTCATATTTGAACTTCCGCATGTCGCGCTGCTGCTTGCTTATTGGTTGGGCAGATTTCTGCAGATTTGCAACTTGCAACTACAATATCATCATTGAGCACGTGATATGAATGAGCGGAGACAGTGCCTCCAACTAACCTACTACAATCAGCTGCAATCATGATTACCCTCCGCGGTAAACTCAAACGATCCACCGTGTCTCGTCCAAATGCAGCAGCAGTCGACGCGCGCACGGCTGATTCATTGGCAATCACGCAACGCCAACCCGACGACGACGGTAGTGGTGAAGTTGCTACTTCCGCCACAACTGTAGCTTCTGCCGAGCAATCATCCAAAGAAACAGCATCAAATAATGTCGAAACGGTAGATGTATGGAAGTGGGAAGGAGTGTGGGCATTCGGAAGTCTACCCAATAATCAAGAGGAAATTGACAAACTTTTGAATCCTCCGTCGGTAGAGGTAGAGGAGACACATAAAGAGAGCAAGGAACAGTTTGCATCATCATCTTCTTCTTCTTCTGCCCCCGCAGCGGCTGCACAAACCAAAGAAGAGACACGTATCAATAAGGAAATAGCAACTACAATTTCATCGGCAGCATCGTCGGCGAACAATACGCCCAATCAATCACCCAATTGGATTCAAAAATTATCCTCCATTATTACCGGTGGGGATCGAAAATCCGAAGATCAACAACTACAACAACAGCAACAACAATTATCCGCGGGAGGAGGAACTCAAGAAGAAGCAACAACGCCAACCACTACATCATTATTCCCAACAATCAAAAAACGAGGGCGCGGCCGCCCACCCAAATCATCCTACTCACCCGCCGAGGCAGCCGCCATGGCCGCCAAGGAGGCGGCACGTAAATTGGCCGAGGAACGAGAGAGGGCCAAGCCACGTCCGTTTGTGTATACGTGGGTGGAGGTTGCGGAGGCAAAAGAGATGGTGGTGCCTAGTTCTTTGGTGGTGTTTGGTGTGGAGGAAGATGACGATGATGATGAGGAGGAGGAGGAAGAAGAAGATAAGAAGGAGGGTGCAGTGATGAATGAAGTGAAGGGGGAGAGGAAAGTTGATAATGATGAAAAGAAACAAACTGCATTATCATCAGCGGATGCTGATGTTGAGATGAAAGATGTGGAGGAACTACCACCCAAACCTGATAATGCCACACCTCCCAGCACAACCGTGACTGATACCGCCACCTCAACTACAACTACGACAACAACAAAGAAAGAAACCAAGAAGAAAAAGCAAAAGGCCAAAGGCATCACCTACGCCGAACCCCCCTACACCGATGCCACCACCACCCACCCACCCCACACTTGTCCCAACAGTGGCAAGTGGGAAGGTCACTTTGAAAATGTCTCCTTGAAAAAGGGCAAGACACCACGTATCAAAGAAGTGTTTTATCTATTCTTCAATGGGACCCCGGCGAAGAATGCACATGATGCATTTATCGATAGTGATTTGACAATGAAGGCAAATGCCATGTTGGATAATGAGGGTAGTACTGATGTACCTTCGAGTGGTGATGATGATGATGATGAGAAAAAGAAGAGTGATACTGAGAATGATAAGAAACACTTGCTGAAAGAGGGATGCATCCATGTTAGAGGACACGGTACGAACCGCTTTGGAACATTTGAAATCGTGGGAAGTTACGATCCAAAGACAGAAATATTGCAATGTCAACGAATGTATGTCCCAGTGACGGAGGAGAAGAACACAGGACCAAAGAAGCGGGGGAGACGATCACGTTCCGAAGCGGCAAGATTGTTGGCGGAAAGTGCCGATACGGGGGACGTGGAACGAGGGTCGGGGAGGAAACGAAAGACTTCGTGGAAGACACGATCGAAAGATATGTCATCGTTTGGGGATGATACTACTCCATCTGATAATCGGAAGGGTGATATTGCAAGTATTGTTAAGAAACGCTCTCGGTTGAGCAGCGATGGTGGTGGTGGAGGTGTCGGAGGTGGTACCGGAAGCAAGTCTACGAGTGGAGGCACAACTCCTGCACCACAATGTCGAGGCGATGATGGTTCAAAATTGAAAATCAACATGAGCGTTCTCAAGAATCCATCGTCATTGAAACCATCTCCTTCTCCAGCAAGTGCCACCACCGGAAGTGGCAAGAAGAGTAAGGGTAAGAAGAAGGCATCCGCGCCCTTCCAGGGGGCTTTCCCCGGGACAGTTGTCCCAATTGCTCCGGTTCCTACTCTTCCAACGGAGGGTGATCCATTCTTGGCACGCTGGCGTGCAGCTCACTATCTATACTATCAGCGAACAGAGCACAAGCCGGATGATGACGGTCCGACGTGGGGGGCAAGTTCAAACCCTTCTCCGGGGAATTGCGTAGTTACTGTCAAATCTGTCGTGTATGAAGGAGAGATGCATGATGGAGTGCGAGAGGGGAGAGGTCTTTGCCTGTACAATAACAATCTCATGTACGAGGGGGGGTGGAAAAGGAACAAGGAGCATGGTAAAGGAACCCTCATGTCGCCCGATCGTTCTCGAATTATCTACCAGGGAGATTGGGAGAAGGGTCGGATGCAAGGGCAAGGAACTTATTATTACTATGATGCTCTAAACAACTCCAAAGTAAGTTCTAAATACATTGGAGAGTTCAAGGAGAATCTCCGTCATGGCATTGGTATCTACACATTACCAGACGGATCAATTTACGATGGTGAGTGGAGGGAGAACAATCCGAACGGTTGGGGATTGTTCCGATGGCCAGATGGTTCAGAATATCAAGGCCCGTGGAGAGATGGCAAGCGTAATGGAACAAACGGCATATTGCTCGCTGCAGATGGATTCCGTTATGAAGGTGCTTGGGCGAATAATGCCATGGAAGGGATTGGAGTTGCCACCTATCCGAATGGACAGATATACGAAGGTAAATGGGTCGGTGGGCGACGTGAGGGCCGTGGTACGATCCGTTTTACAAATGGAGCTGTGTGTGAGTGGATATTTAAGAGGTTTTTGTTTGTTGTGACATGTGTTGGTATACTCATATCTGTGATTCTGTTTGCTCTCCATACTCTCCCCCCACAGACGAGGGCCGTTTCAAGGACGACTACATGGAAGGACAAGGTACAATGAAGATGAATGAAAATGTGATTATTGCCAACTACAAAGTTGAAGCGAACGACGACGATACCAATAAGGAAGTGTCGGAAAAGAATGATTGGATGATTCCGTTGCAATTTCAGAGCGACATTAGTCACATTCATCAGAAAGCAGGATTTACACAAGTTGGGTTATAGTGCTTCAACCAAAGTTATCTTTCCCTTTTCATGAATATTTATTTAGAGATTTTTATTGCTGATAATTCAGTAGGCTGTTTCATTTCTACATATCATATCATTGCATGATGTGCATCCATCCCCCCTCTTTTTAATATCTGGATCCCTTCATAGCCCGCTTGAACTCCTCTTCAATACCAGGCTTGGGCTTACTTGCTTCCTTCTCCAATCGATACTCCTCAATCTTGTTATCTGCATCTTTCAGCAAGCTCTCAATCTTCTGTGCCCTCGTCTCACGTGTTCGTTCTCGCTTCGTCTCTTTGGGTGGTCGTATGGATTGTATTGCTCCCTTGTTTGAACCCAAAAGTATGCTATCCAACGCCTCATTGGATGCAACATCTCCAACAGCTGAAGCATCATCCAATAACGGATGTCTCCTCTCTGGTGCATCCCAAGCAGGGTCCCACCCAGCACCAGTCTCAGCGTCGAATTTACCGTAGGTTCCAGCGCGGATGGCGGCCTTGCGTAGGTCACCGGCAACACGTCGACTAATGGCGGGTTTTCGCCATTTTTCATTGACTTTTTGGGGACGGAGGGCTTCTACGCCTTGCTGACAGAGTTTCCGTACTGCTGATCTCATGTTTCTGTGTCGCTATTCTATGGAGAGATTTATTCTCAGGCGGAGCGGTTTTGTCATGATCGCTACCACTTGCTTTTTGCTTTTTGATTTTTTGATGGAGTTTGCGGACAGGATGGGTGTCGCAACTCGGCTCCCGCCAAAATATGATGGGGTCGGGCATTTAAATGAATTTTGGGCGAGCCCTCCGTCGGCGCCACGGATCCGCCCCCTTGCGTCTGCGTCACATAAAATTTTGTTTTTTGCACCACTTCACCGAAGACTTCGCCTATTCTCCTCACATCAATCACCAACGAACATACTTAATGCATGCAAGCAAAACGACAACGCGATCTCTAGGACTTCATAGTAATTCATCTAACGATTAAAAGCTCAAACAAAGAGACAGCAACGCCGCGACGTCCCGCGCCCTCCTTTTCACAGTTGATTACAATTGAATGTTCCACCGCATTGGCCTCGTCTTATGCTACAAGAATTGCAGCTTCATTTAAATCAACATTAACGCTTCCATTACGAAACAATATCAAATACAACTAGAATGACAGCCAGAACTGGTCTGGACGGTGAGTTACTGTCGTTGATGTACCTGTGGATGTTCCTTCTCGTTTGTTTTGTTTCATCATATACGATCGTCTCATTTTGCACTATTATCACCCACTTTTCCTAGAACTAAGCTCCGACGGCGCTTTTAAAAGGACCGACGCCGCATGGCGCAACACCATCAGTAATGAACATGGATCCAAATTCCCTCCTGAAAAGGATCGGTATCATTTATACGTAGCACACGCCTGCCCGTGGGCCCATCGAGCTGTCATGACTAGAGCACTCAAAGGTTTAGAGGATGTGATTTCTATTACAGTCGTTATGCCCATATGGCAGCGAACCAGTTCAAATGATTGTCATATAGGTTGGATGTTTGCTGACCACTCAGGCTCAGGTGATAATGCCTCATGTCATGAGGTGGATTTGGAACCTGAAGATATGAAAGAGGCCATGGCAGCGGTAGATAGTTGGATCTACCCAAGTCTAAACAACGGGGTATATAGATGTGGACTTGCCCAGACTCAAGAGGCATATGATGCTGCGATTGACGAGCTGACAGCAGCCTTCGACAGAGCTGAAGACGTCCTCGCAAAACAACGCTTCATTGCTGGCAATCGGTTTACGCTATCAGATATTAGGCTATTTGTGACATTACTGCGGTTTGATGAGGTGTATGCAGTGTACTTCAAGACCAATACAAGATCAGTGGCCAACTCCCCAGTCCTGTTGAACTATTGCAGAGAGATATATCAAATGCCCGGCGTGGCTGAGACTGTAGACATGCACCAAATCAAGGAGCATTACTTCTGCTCGCATCCAGATCTAAACAAGTTCAGTATTGTTCCAAGAGGTCCTGACTTCGAACGTTTGCTTCAGGGTCCACATGATCGTGACTCTTTTGATGGAAAGAGGAGGAGGAGGAGAATATCAACCTAGAGTCAGAATACCGTTTCGGACGAAGATATAAGTAGTGTCCTAACGAGTGATGTTTCTATCGATACTTTTTGTAGTCTGTAAGAAGTAAAGATTGTATACCTTGTTGTTTCATGTATAAGAAGTTTATTTTTACTTCATAGCCCTCGTTTAGGAGGCGAACACGTAGGACGATTTATCTCCTTTGATCATTCTTTCCGCATGTGAAGTCCCTACGATTCTTTCAAGTTGGTGCGCATCAAACTTGGTAAATAACGAGAGAGAACTCATAGGCAAACGTGACACATCATCCTCATCCTCACTTGTGAGTCCTTCATTCAGCATATTTACCACAGATGGATAAAACTCATCATATTCTGGCAGACCAAAGAAGATAAGATGACGAGCACCTTTGATCTTGTGACGCAAGAAAAAGTGTGCTCTGCCAGTGTAAAGCATGATGGGTTTCAATCCCTGAAGAAAGCGTGCACGGCCTCGTGACACCTCACTGACACGTGCATATTCTGTGACACTGACGAACTTCGCCTCACGCTTCAAGAGCAAGTTTCGCACCGCAACAAAGTCAAAGTACGACGGGATGTAAATCAATGTATGTTTCTGTTGCAATCTCTGTAACTTCGGTAGTACATGCTCTGAAAAGAAGCGCAGTCTGGCTGATCCTGCCTCGGAAACAGTTGAACAGGTCACACGTTGAAATACTTGCTTTACACGCACCATGACGTCGCATATGCTTGCGTTGTCGGTGGATACCTTCTTTCGTATTCTGAGTTGCCCCTCAATATTCTTCGCATGTCTTCGAAATGTCGACAACACATACGGATCGGTAAAAGCCGATACTACAATCATCTGTCGCCAATACTTTCCCTGGCCTTCCAAGAAGTAGTTCCTAACACGAGAAAAGTCAATATCGGACACATTCTTGGGCTGTTGATTCAATGAATCTAGAACACTATTGACGTGATCCCAATTCTGCATCATCAGGACATCACTTCGTGCTACGATACACATTTCGATACTTGACAAGAAATCAACATCTGCTGTATCGCCCTCTCCTTCGTCATCGCTTTCTTCGTTTGTTGTAGACATTTTGAGTCCAATAGGAGACGCCAAGATGATGTCGCTATGGAAAAAGTCGGCAAATAGTCTCAGTTTGACACCCGATCCGCTTGATGTCACCAATGGACCCTTCTTCGCCTTAACTTTCTTCTTATCAACATTGGGAGTGAGAGAAATTCCGATCTTGAAGTCATCGTCATCATTAGCCTCTTCTCCAAACAACTCATTCCACTCTCGACCTTTTTGCTTCATAATTGCATCAACCCTAGCTTTCTCCTCCTCTTCCTCCTCTTCATCACTGCCCTTTTCTCGCTTTATAGGACCATACTCGGCTTCAAATCTATCCTCCATTTCCAAAATTGCTGAATCGCCAAGTAACTCGATCATCTTCTTGACAAACGCCCAACAAGTTCCACGGGTGGGGAACAAAAGAAGTACCTTGGGACGAGTATATCCCTGATCACGCCATTGCTCATCTTCTTCATCAGCAGCTTCATCTTCCACTTCTGCCAATTGTTTGATACGGCGATTATGTTTTTGGACACGGCTTCTAGAGGTTAGCACATGGTTGAGAACGTGCATGGATAGTAGGTTGTTGATTTCATTGCGGTTCTGTTTGATGTAGAGCGCAATGAATTGGTGAGATCCCATGGCAACGATGTAGATATAAACATGAGAAAATGATATGAGCACACTTACTTGGCGACTTTCCATGGAGATCAAGACATCGGCATAGTTCGAGATTGCGGGGTACAATACCTGCTGCAACGCAGATAGCCTAATATCATTGTCATTTTCATTTATTTCACGTTGACTGCGTTTCAAAGCAGACCGATTGAGACTGTTCCAATTCCGACTCAATACTTGTCGAGTATGCTGCTGAGGCCCTCTTGCAAACGCTCTCCACATCTGTCTTGGTTTTGTCTTGTCAGGTAACGCACTCGTAAGCGTTTCCCAAGAATCTAGAATAGGTCCAGATAAATGAACTTGCATAGATGAACTCAACAGTGAAGAAGTATTGACCTTGGAAGATTTTGCAAGGTGTGGCATGAGATTGGTATTGTCAGTAGAATCAAGCTGTGTGAGAGGTTTCTTTGAAAAGTGTGCTTCGTAGGGATCTTCAACAGTTCCTTTCGGTAGGTTCACATCTTCTTCGTCATCATCATCCATATTCATGTTACCGTCGTTATCGGAATGTGATTTTTGTGAATGAGATGATGTTGAACTCACACTTTCTGTACCATCATTACTATCAGCATCGTTACTAACAATTGAGTCATCATCATCCGACTCGGGAGCAAATTTTCTTGATGATGATTTCTTTGGACCATTGATTCTTTTTAGTAAATACGAAAGAGATCCACCATTACTGGCAACTCCGCCCATTTCTTCATCTTCGCTCTCATCATCATCATCATCGCTGCTTCCATCGTTCGCAGTGTTGTACCTTTTGTGGTTCTTTTGATGTGCAAACTGTCGCTGGTGTTTCTGTTCCTGCTCATTTTTAGACAAGTTATCCTTTCTCTCAAGAAATGATTCAAAACTAGTCTTGAGCCCTCTTCGATTACGTGATAATGGATCCACCTCCTTTTCCTTCTTGTTGCGGTGTTGTTGTTGTTGCTGTTGCTGTGTAGCATTATTAGTTTCAAATTTGCTCTTGCCCTTTCGAAACTTGCTCGCTAGACGGGCTTCTTCATCGACATGTTCACCCCAGACCTGTTCGAGCTTGGCTTTGGCACGGGCCTTCTTGCCCTTGGGTCCCTTTTTAACTTTTGGCTTCTTGGCTCCCATGATGGTATGGTTTATAATGTGTGAGAGATCTTGCAGGTTGAATCAGCTATCTCTCTCTAGAGATGTTTGCTGAAGCGAATGAAGTGGATGGCTATCAACGAGTGCGTAGAAATACCATAGTAATTCCTACGTTAAACATGCCCTTTTCCAAATAGTGCTCTTCAAATCTCTTGATTGCAACCACAAACATCGACATACCTCCTACTATCTCTCTCGCACCAGCACCTACCAACCAAGTAGTGATTTACCTACCATGAAGCAAGTCTTCGCCCCAACCACATTCACACCAGGAGTCCTCTCCTCCATCCGCCCCGACGCATCGACACCCAAATCAGATGCCGCCACCACAATCGCCCAACTCCCATCTCGCATGGAATCCGACTCCATGGGCTCCCTCTCCATCCCACCCGGTTCACTCTGGGGTGCGCAAACTCAACGCTCCATCCAAAACTTCCCCATTGGTGGGCGGGAGAGTCGCATGCCCATGGAGGTAGTGTATGCCCAATGTCTTCTGAAAAAGTGCTGTGCCCAATACTGGGCCGAAGATGCCAATGGAGGCAAAATGTCCAAGGAGAAGGCTGCGGCAATTGGTCAGGCGGTCGACGAGGTTTTGGCCGGGAAGCATGATGATCAGTTCCCTTTGGTGATTTATCAGACTGGATCTGGGACGCAGACTAACATGAATGTGAATGAGGTATTGTCGAATAGGGCTATTATGATTCTTGGTGGTGAGATTGGAAGTAAAACGCCTGTTCGTAAGTATATGTATACACTGTGTTGACTGATGATTTTTGCAGAATGAGCAATGGTTTTCTGTGTTTCTAATTGAACTCTGTGTCAATGTCGGCTCACGAACGATACAATGCATCATGTACATTATAGACCCAAACGATGACTGCAACATGGGTCAAAGTTCAAATGATTCCTTCCCTACAGCTATGCATATTGCAGCAGTTGTAACAATATTGAACCGAACTATTCCAGGATTAAAGGTGCTATTGGAAGCTTTGAAGGCAAAGCAAGTAGAGTTTGACAAGATTGTCAAAATTGGACGAACTCACTGTATGGACGCTACACCACTCACGCTTGGACAAGAGTTTTCAGGATATGCGCAACAGGTTGAGTATGGTATTCAGCGCATTGAACATTCACTCCAGTCATTGTATCGACTTGCACTTGGAGGTACTGCCGTGGGTACTGGATTGAATACTACCGAGGGTTACGCTGATGCCATTGCTGCGAAGATTGCGGAAGAAACGGAGCTTCCATTTACATCGGCTACGAATCTGTTTGAGGCATTGGCAGCACACGATTCGTTGATTGAAGTGTCAGGAGCGTTCAACACAGTTGCAGCTAGTTTGAATAAGATTGCAAATGATGTTCGTCTGCTTGGATCTGGACCACGATGTGGTTTAGGAGAGTTGAGCCTCCCTCCAAACGAACCGGGTAGTTCTATCATGCCCGGCAAGGTCAATCCAACACAGTGTGAGGCGTTGTCAATGGTTTGTGCTCAAGTTATGGGGAATCATACCACCATCTCTATTGGTGGAACACAGGGTCACTTTGAATTGAATGTCTTCAAGCCAGTGATGGTGGCTAACTTATTAGATTCGGCACGTTTGTTGGGAGATGCTGCTGCAAGCTTTGCAGAACGGTGCGTGGTTGGTATTACTCCCAACTTGGACAAGATTAATCAGCTATTGCACGGATCATTAATGTTGGTTACTGCGTTGAATCCTCATGTTGGGTACGATGCTGCAAGTAAAATCGCAAAGAATGCTCATGAAAAAGGACTTTCGCTGAAGGAATCGGCCATTGCAAGTGGATACTTGACTGCGGAGCAGTTCGATGAATGGATTGTACCTGAGGATATGATTGGCCCGAAGCCGAAAAAATAAACCTATCCAGACGAGCTAGCATATCGACGTCTTGGAAGTTAAGTAGACACATATTCATCTAACTCTTTTAGGCTATCATATTATTATGGATTCGTCTCCCATAAATAATAATATCATCTATTCTGACCGCCCCTGTCTAAAGCTGTCCCTTTGCCCGTATAATTTCTCTCACCATGAAATGCTTATGCCTACTAATCTTCTGACAAGGGACAATCATCACCAAATCTCCCACATTGCAAACTTCATGTTCATCATGCGCCATGAACTTCTTTGTGTACCTCAATCTCTTCCTATACTTGGGAACAATTTTGTATCTATCCACAGCAACATTGACTGTCTTTTGCATTTTATCCGACACGACTTTTCCAACAAGTGCCCCCCGTGGATTATGTCGGGGTGGGTTGTGAACGAGATTCCATCCGGGGATGGTTGACATGTCAGCGAGTTCTTCGTTGGTCATATCTGTTAGGCTGGCGTCAAATCCGCCAGTGACTGGACCTCCGTCATCATTTTCAATAACCGAGGAAAAGTTGCGTGTAGGCATGCAGAGAGTAAATTGCGAGGTATAATTGTTTATTGTTTGTGGTGATGATGACTTTTTCAGCCGCAGGCTCGCCTCGGACATCATCGTTGGAAAACTAGATTGTGTTGCCGCAAGTGACGGCGCCACCGCTCTTTGGACAAGCCGCAGAGAATTGAGCTGTCTACCGATGAGGGAGATCGACATGTTGTCGCTTCAAGTGTATTTATTTGGTTCGCAGGGGTAATCAAATCAGCACTGCCTACGTATTAGCCAATATCATGCCATTTCCGGTTTTGCCGTTTTGAAGCTCTCTCTGGACGGACCACGACAGACTATTTGAGTCGAAGGTCGAAGAAGACGAAGTTGATGATACAAGCAAAACTTCTGTTACAAAGATACCATACAGTTCACACCTACTATTTACATCGTTATATGATTTCTTCTTCATCATCATCATCATGCTCAAGTTCCAGCGACGTGTCCACCTCTGGTAATGGTAATGGCCGATTGGTATCAGTCTCCTTCCTGCAGTAAAACGTAATATACGTAGACACAATCGCAGCAAGGAATGCACCAATGGCAAGAAATGCAACTCCAAACAACCACAGATTTCGTTCCTCTTTGATACACACGGAAGATTTGTCAACAACAGGAGCAGATCCCTCCGAGTCACATCCTTCTGCACCAATTATTTGAGCTACGGCAATGTTCTCCGAAAATATTCCATCAATCTTCAATTCACAATAGTAGTATCTTAGTTCCTCTTCTACCGAAGAAAACAGTTCTGGCACTCCTCCAGATTCCTCCGTTTCCAGTTTTATTGTATAGGGATGCACAGCCAGTCTTATGGAATGAGCTTTGGCCACCCATTCCTGTGCTTCACGTTTCGCCCGGGCAATTGCTACCGTGTCATTGGATTCTATAACATTTGGTGATGGTAGAAGACAATTTTTGTTTGGTCCAAGACCAGAGATGTGCAATGATTCAACGTCAAACCAAAATGTTTCAAGGTGACACATGCTCTCTGGAACAAGTAACACAAGTGGAGGTATCCATGCTGAAATGAATCAAGACATCGTTAGTTCACCACACTCTAAACAGCCAGTCAAACTGCAAACAATAATAGACTCTCCATATCAAACAACTTACGATGATCAACTTCATCATCCTCTTCTCCTGTAGCATTCACCACACCAGAAGCCAAAATAGCATCCTCTTCTACAAAATCCATCCATCTCTCTTTGAACTTGGTCCGAAGATACTCCAATACTTCCCCCTCAAATGATTGCAACACCAGCGGAGGTACACGGTACTCATCATACCTCAACCCATCACACAATGTCACACGATCAAACAACAAATCACTTGCCTTGGGATGTTGTGCCAACTCATCCAAGAACAAATCTGCCAGTGATACATTTCCATCTTGTTCAAAGTAGTACGATTTCTTCAATTCGACATACAAGCCGGTCACCCCTCCAGTCTTGGACGGACGGCCGATCAAGGGCAACTCTCTTGTATTCCAATCATGCAACAAATTCACAATTTGTGTAAATGACGGTACCTGAAACAGAAAATCATATCCAGAATATCTTGCTCCGCCAGTCACACGCTGCCGCACTCTCAACAATTGTAGTTCTTCCCATGTAAAGTCATTCACATAATATCCCCATTTCTTCCCATTCGCTTCACTTTGTCTTGCTCTATCTTGAAATTCCCCATCATTATATTCATGAACATTGGTAGTCACATTCAAATCCACATCATGTATAGCCACCAGCACATTGTCCTTAGTGGCGACCAAATCAGGCTCGATAAAGTCCGCGCCCAATTCCAATGCAAGACGGTAGGATGGGAGGGTATGCTCGGGGATGTGGAAGGAGGCTCCTCGATGGCCTAGGATGAGTGGTGGACGGTGAATGTTGTATTTGTTGGCCTTGTCGTTGTTGTGGAAGGGACGGAGGGAGCAGCGGTTGATTTTCTTGATGGTTGAGGTTGGATCGGCAGAGGCGGTGGAGATTTTGATTAGGAGATTGAAAGTTGTTGTTATCAGCAGCAGCAGTAGCAGCGGTGGAACAACAACTGATGACGGTCTTCTTGAACTACTATTGATTCTGCTCATTTTGAATTCGGCTTTTTGTTTATCTATGGTACATGGGCGGACCTCACTTGGCCGGCATCTCCATCAGATCTCCATCTATCTCCATCATTTTGTTCATTATTTGAATCGTTTGAATGAGTCGAATGTCTACAATAGGTGTCAGCTTATTGGTACCTTTGTTAGGCATTAGTTAGCGTACGTACGAGATAGATAGGACATGAGTGCCATACAGAAATTCAAAATTTCGCCGTAAGGATTCATCAACCCCTCGGAATAAAAAGAATCTACGTGTCAAATGAATACAATAAAATCAATATTGTACCATGGAAGCAGCCACCCAAAACAACCCGCTCATCGACACAGCCATCACTCTCTCCACGCACTACCTCCCCTTCCTAACCCCACTCTCCATCCTCATCGGGATTACATGTCTCGTCACTCAAATCTTTCTAAGACTATTACTCGACAAACGAATCTTTCCACAAAAGTGGCATGGGCCATGGAATGATCTACCTGGATTTACGGCGCATCAAATGATTGCTTTGCCGTTAATGTGCATTTTATCGTATTATGGGATTAGAGATTGGTTCTTGGATGACAATAAAGAAGTGGGGAATGGCACATCCTACGATCGAGTATTTGGAACGACCAATTTGAGTGATGTTCCTCTTGCCATTGGGAGTGGCGCTATTCTAATTTGGGATACACCTACATCCTTACTTGTACCGGAATTGCAAGATACATTGATGCTATGTCATCATGTTGGCATGTTTTTAGTGGCCGCAACGATGAGTGGAGCATTTAGCGGGGGGAAATTCATTGGGTATTATTATGCCTGTTATTACTTTGGAGTGATTGAGATTAGTTCTATCCCACTGAGTTATGTCGATGTGTTTCATCCAAAGTACAAGTATTACTTTGAGTGGTTGAATGATGAAAAGAATGCAAATAGACGATTGATGAAAGTTGTTAATGGATTGAATGAAGTTTGCAGGATTGTCTTTGCAATTTTGTTCTTGATTTTCCGGGGAGTCTACTTTCCATATGTGACATTTAAAGGTACCATTCCAGACTTGTGGTATGCCTACCATGATGAAACAAAGTCAGTTCCTGATGGTGTACCAATGTGGACTGGATATTTTCTAATTTGCTTTGTGAGTTTGTTTGCATTGTTGCAATGTTATTGGGGTACGTTGATTTTGAGGCAGATTTACAAGATGGTGGTTCCGGGTAGCAGCGATAAGAAGAAAAAGAAATCTAGCTAGATAGACTGGAAGGAAATTGACGATTGATGTAGTGTGTGTTGTTATTGTGTTAGATTCATCTGGAAGGGCACGCACCAGTGTCTTTCATATTACTCGGGCAGTGCTTGAATACCCAATGTGTATTCTAAGTTAAAGATTTCGTGGTACCATTCGTTGGGGACAAATAATACTTCTCCTGCTTGTTGAATGCATTTATGAGACGACAGCTCGCGATAAAATCTAGGGTGAGTGTCTATTACACCTTCCAGATCTTCGCTTGCGGTCATGTACCACTTTTTCTTGCCAACAAGTAGCATGAACATGGCGGCATTGTGCTGTAGAATTGGACAGAACCAGATCCGACGTTTTAGTCGAGCTAGCAGCTGTAATGAAAAAGTTATGAAGAAAGCAAACTTACCTTGTGCATTCCAATTCCAAATCCTTCTGAGGCTATTGTAAGAGTGAACTTCTTGGCAGCAGAAAAAGCTTTAATATCGCAAGGAAATGCATTCGTCAGTGGACTCAGTTCGTCTTTAAAGTCATTTGGCAACTCTTTCACAGGACTAAACACAATTGTACCGCATTCAGTGTTTGTTGAGCCATTCTGAGAACTCGACAATGCGTCAGATAAGGACATTGGTTTGCTATTGGTGAAACCATTGTCAATTAGTGTTTCTCTGTTGCCAGTTCGCACTTGTGCATATCCGTACATATCTTTGAGACATTGTTTGTCCAATACAGCATTTGATAAGGATGCTGGCACTGCATTTGTTATTATGACAGGCTTGTCCCATGTCAATGTATGGATATCTGCCACATCTATTCTATCGACATTGTCGAAACAAAGGAGATACGGATCTCTTCTCATCTGTGCTTCACATGGTGATATGCTGTTGCACTCGGTAATTTTACTAGCGACGTTGCAGTGAGAAGGCAATATCATGACACCATCAGGGTTGGGTATTTCATCCAGGTGTAATGTTCGTTCTTCGTCTGGAATATTGTTCCATAATTCATATGCATCCTCTTCTTCGATTGACACCTCTTCCTCGTCATCGGCTGGTTCACATGTAGAATCAAGATAAGCCCATTCAGAAGCTTCCCCACTTTGTATGAGCGTGTTGAGTTGTGTAGCGATTAATTCAGCATCTAGTGGTGATGCAGCATCACTTTCATCTTCTGGGTACAATATGATGGTTGCAGAGTTGTCATCTTCGAACATCACTGTCACCTTTGAATCGGCAATTGAAAGGGCCTTGGAGATGTGGCGCTCAATAGCAGATGTGCCGTGCTCTTTGCGAGCATTAGTTAGATTTAAGATTGCGTAGGACATTGCGTAGCGTTTGTCAGGGGCCAACACAGGATGGAAGCCAAACAAGCGTGCTTCGATTATGCTACTTAGCATCAATAACTTATCAAAAGTTGGGAGGGGAGGCATTCTTATTCTTCTTGTACGTTGGAATTGGTTCGAAACTCTTTTTCAACGAGCCGCCCCTCCGCCCAACCACTCCCATCCTCACCGCCGCTCTCACCTATCTCCGTTGCAATCTAGAAAAAGCAGCTCTTATATCAACAGTTGCATAATACAGGCACGATGCACAAATGCAGCAGATTATGCTGCTTTTCGTATCTTCTTCTGCCACTCATGTGGTTAGGCATTGGCATGATTTTAGAATCTGAAGCCAATACAGCTTCTTCGTCATTATCACAACATACGCCAGTCAAATCCTCTCCTCCTGAGAAAGTCCACCACAAGAGGAAGCGCAAACGAAGACGTCGTATAAGAGATGATGCACTTTTAAATGACAATGACGACTCAGAATCAATACAACCAATTATAGAGAAAACTTCCAATACATCTACACTAGAATCTGCCGCTGTGTCGTCGTCGTCATCTCCTATGCTATCTTCATTGCCATCCTCGCAGGAAACGATTGCATACAAAAAGAAACACCGTAAAAGTAGAAGGCGTCGTAAAGAAGTCAAAGACACGACGATAAAAGATGACGTATTGCTATCGTTGTCACCTAATAGTACAACTCCTCTTAATACAACATCGTCAAATCATAAACTTGTGCAGTCGATGGAGGAACTAGAAAACAATACACAGATAAATAGAGACGGCGACAACAACGCTGTTTCCGCAGATATGTTGAATAATGATGCTGTTGTCACGAACAATGATAAAGACGAGTGTGCAGCAGTCAAAACAGATGATGTCTTGCTATCTCAATCGCAGTCAAATGCTACAAACATAGGTGAAGAGATAAAGAGTGCACAAGAGTCCGTAAGCAGCGTCAAAGCTACAGAGAAGAAACAAAACACAGCAAAAAACAAAAAGAAAACACAGTCAAACAAGAAACAAAATGCATCTAAATCCACCACCACCACCACATCGACAGGCAAGGAAGGAGAATGTTTACGACGAATCAAACACGAGTGGAAAAATGCTGTGAAGAGTGGGATTGCCTACGATTGGATCAATATGAAGACAATCCGCAATACCAACACCACCAATAGCGCATACGTGCGCATAGGTCCATTTGGAAAAAATCTTCTCCGTTGGCATTTTAGTGTGGCTGGTCCTGCCAACTCTGTCTACGAAAATGGTATCTATCATGGGCGTGTCCTTCTTCCAAAGGATTACCCTGCCTCACCTCCCCGAGTACAAATGATTTCACCATCGGGTCGTTTCATTCCTGGAGAAGACATTTGTTTAAGTGCCAGCAGTTATCATCCTGAAACATGGTCACCTCGCTGGACAGTACTTTCCTTGGTGGACGCCTTGCGTTTGCACATGCTCACAACTGCCAATGAAATTGGTGGTGTTCTTGCCTCGGATGAAAAACGACGGCAATATGCTACAGAGAGTCGATCATGGAAGTGTCAAGGTGTTGTCAACCACGAGCGTATGGTTGCGGATAATATATTTGCATTGGACAACTTGGATAGTGGTTGCGAAGAAGATGATGGCAACGAATGTAAAGAGGAAGCAAACTCTGATGAGCCCAACATTGTCAAGAGTGACGATATGTCAGATAAAACGACCAGAAGAAGAAACAAAGAAAATTCTTACGACGAGGTCATCAATGACCCACCGCCATCTCCATCTTTAGAACTTGAAAAGGATGCACCCAAGGGAAAGAAGAAGAGACCAACGAAGAGCCCAAATAAGGCGAAGAAGAAGAGAAAGCAAAAGTCAATAGTAACTTCTGTTGTAGAGACAGGCGAGGGTTCAACACAATGTGCAAATGGCGCATATGATTCAAAAGACGAGACACCTACAACGCGCACATCTAACGAGAAGAACAGCAGCAGCAAGAAGAAAAAGTCAACGGGTACTGGTAAACAGTCAACGGACAAAGCATCCAGCACTCGTACATCGACCAAGGAGAAGATGAGGAGCCATAACAGGGCAACAGATATCCAAGTCCAAGAAAACAATCAAAATATTTTGACGATTGTGTTGAAGAGGTTGCTTGTAGAAATACTAAAACTTCCTTTGCGCGTGCTAGCGATTTTGATACGAATCTTAAATCGATTCGAAATCTACATGAGTGCAATTCTTGATGGAATATAATAGACGACAAAGTGTGCGTAGCATTGATACGAAAAATATCTAAAGGTTACTACTCATCATAGAAATATTACCGTCACGTGCTCTCATTGAAAAAAATCTATTATTTGCCATTTGCACGAGTGGAAGAAGTATTGCTGTGTATGCGTACTATTGATATGAATCATATGCGGTCTATCGCCTATACGTCATCTCGCACCACCCGCTGGTGCATTTAATGAAGAAGTCGAGCTACCGCCACCAAAACTAGCAAACCGATAGATCTCATCCATACTCCGCCGTAAACTCGGATGAAGCACCTCCGGATACTCTTCAAATAGCATCATTACCGTCCCCCATATCACAGCGGCACCATACGGATACGAATTTGTAAATTCCAACCTCTTCCATGAAAATGGTCGTATTCCCTTTTCTCTGGCTAGTTTGATACATCCCACAAGTATTCGACTTGCTAGGTAGAGAATGAGTTGGTAGTTGACACTGCTGTATCGGCCCCATACGATGTACCCCCCGACTGCACCGGCTAGGAAGGCATGGTAGGGATGCTGAGGAAGTCCAGCTGGTGTCGTATCTAGCTTGGGTGGTGCTGAAGAGAATGGCCCATTGACTATTACTGTCATGACTGACTTGGCCAATTGATGAACTATTCCATAGTGATGCACCGATGCATCGCCACCATCACCACTGCCGCCATCATTATTTTGTCGTATCAATCGGCTCAACACCTTCAAACTCGCCAACAAAAACTTGTACAAACAAGCAAACGATGCCAAATTTATAGAATGTTCTGCAGCCAACTTGGCAATCACTTGCAATTTCCGCCGGAAGGATAATTTGTTCCCAAATAGAAAAGTCATGACAAAGGCGTGGGGGATCCGTATTTTGAGTCCGTACCGTCCTCCTCCGATGAGACCTGAGATTATGGCGGCTACTTCATCCCATGATGTGTTGTTGTTGTTGTTGTGTAGACTGTCGCCATTGGTAGCAGCAGCATCTATCAAATAATCGGGTAGGGCTGTTTTGTTTTCGATGTTCATCTCGTTTCTCTATAATGCATGCAGTGCTGGTGATGGTTCTTATTATCCTCCTTTCTTGGATTCAAAATCAATCTCAGAGGTAATGCTACTAAATCTTGGAAGGCATCAGGAAATCAGGGCACTGCAATATCGTCAAAACAATACATCCACAAGCAATAAGCTGGCTGTTTTCTGTTGAAGAGATCGAGCGATAGATGAATTAAGTTGCTGAAGAAGTTCCTTTTGGGGGCTAAACAATATTTAATTAGTATAAGGAAGCTCCTTTGAACGACCACCCCTCACCTTATCATCGATGTCGATGGTTCCGTTCCGTTTATCCAATCGACCCCGCTACAACATTATCCGCAATCTACAACAAGACGAAAGCTAATCTCGCACGCCGGTGTCAGTATCTCACTTGCTGAAGAAGTATTAAAGGCTCGTCTTCGTCATTCAACCACGAGGTCAAAAGTATAACGGAAAATTGAGCCAGTGATGAGGTGAAGCATAAAAACTGTATTGTAGATCCTTGTAGAGAAAAAAAAGTCACTATTGGGTTATATTTTCACATCTTGTCTCCCATCAACAACAACATAACAACAACACCATCATGCCGATAACAGAGTACCAACAAGAACTACTCACCCGTCACGGAGCCGACTACAAAAACGGCCTAACAACCTCCGAGGCATCCAACAGAAGAAACAATAAAAATGGTGGTCTCAACAAAGTTCAAAAACCAATCAACTGCCCATCATGGGTCTGCTGTCTCCTACCCTGCATCAATCACATCCCCTCCATGAAACAATTCCGATACGTCCAACCGGATGATGCAGAAGTATTACGAGATGGAAGATGGATTCGATATGATGCCGCTAGTTTGGTCTTGGGGGACATTGTTCGATTGGCCGAGGGGGATGTTGTCCCTGCTGATTGTGTTGTGATTAGTTTGGGCATGGAGCATGTGGATGTAACGTCAAGTGTGGGTGATGAGGAGGAAGATGTTGGGAACGCTTCCGCTGCTACTGCAGCCAATATAGAAAGTTTGGTGGAATTGACTGTGGATTCTCACTACATTACGGGAGAAACGAAACCAAGGCATATACCATGTCGATCCAATCAAACTGTTCAACCTACGTTAGTATATTATGGAAGTCGAGTTTTAGAGGGAGCATGCATTGCATTGGTGACTGGTTGTGGGGAAAGAACAATATTGGCAAAGTTGATCAAGGAAGGGCGTTGGCCTCCAAAAGGAGATTTGTCAGATGAAGTAGAAGAGATGGGAAAGATGAATATGGACGAGAGTTCGAATGATGATTATGATTCGTCGGGGATTGCACTTGTGCAGAGGTATGGATGATGCAATATATCACTGTACATAAACAATTTTGTTTAATCTTCTTGCTCTTTGAACATTCACTGGGGATGTCACAAATGCGACATCAACACCTGAGACAAGTGAGAAGGATACACGTTATAACGGTGATAGAGAGATGACATACGTTACAGTTTGCGATGTCACTACTGCATCTTGTGAGATACTGATTCTATTGAGTGTGATTGGCAAGTGTAAATCATACTCACACTTACTTGAATTCACAGCATCTCCCAAAATCTCATTGCATGACTGCTACAGCGCTAACTCAGCCGTCTAATATAATATCTTTTAAACAGTATCAATGGTGACGCATTTAGTTCTTGTTCCTCTGTGTTCTGTGTAGTACACATCAGCAAGCAGTCTTCTGTCTGGTCAGCTCTAAAGTATTCTGAGAGAGCTTATTATTATTTGCTCATAATTACTTGCAGATTACTTGCTACCGCCGTACCCGATTCCAGGTCAGGAAGGCCGAAAAAGGGTAATCTCTCCCAATTCCAATTCGTCATCCATGCATAGTTCCTCCATGATATTTTTTCCATTTCCTTTTCCTATCTGCAGTTTATCTCTATAGAGGAGTCAGTAGCTGTCGATGCTTTGGAATACTGATTATGCTAGTAAAGAAATTGCAATGGGTGGGCGGATATATTGGCGTAGGAGAAGATGTGCGCTGCTAATATTCGTGCTACTGCATCAACGATACGCAGACGGATTTCAATCAACGGCACTGTCTAACCAGCATCGCCAAGTTAAATGTAAAACGTCATCGAGAACTGTTTGTCTTTTGGCTGAAACCGGCAATAATCAGCGGCAGCGATCCTATCCTATAAATTATCAACGAAGACGCAGAAGAAAAGGTGTCGACAGATCTAGTCTTTCTTACCAATCAAGACAAATTATGAAGTCATTTGAGGAGGCATGTCAGAAACGTCAACACTTCGATGACAACAACAATGTAACATCTCGTTTAGATAATTTGGTGCGAGATTTACTTGCAGAGGATTTGTTGCCAACTCAAAATGAGGATTCAGTGGAGGCAAATGATGACAGCAGAAATGAATTGCCATGTCATAATATTACTTCTCGAATAACTCCAAGAGATGCGTCATCCTTAATCCGTCTATTGGGGAGGCATGGAGCGTTGACATCAATGCTCACGTTTCTTCGTAGGTTTTGTCATGACATTCACGAGATCAACATCGTTGGTAGTGGTAGTACAACGCAATCAAAAGTGGCAGAGGAAGCAATATTGTATGCGTATACGGCAGCAATCGCTGCTTGTTCCAAACCGCAACCTAATTCACTGGTGTTATCGAGTCAACATCCGAATCAAAGCGGCGACTCTCAGTACAGGTCCAAAGCGTTTCTCCTGCAGCTACTTGAAGAAATGGAGAATGGCTATGGTAAACGCATTCTTCCGAATTCTTATACATTATCTGCTGTTTTGATTGGTATCGATGACGGATTGGACGCGCTTAAACTGTTGGAAACGTTTGTAGAAAAATACGGAGCAGATGCAATAACTGCCCAGGTTTACAACGTTGTGTTAGCATGCTTTTCAGGAGAGAAATACAATAGCAATGGTTGGCATCATGCAATATCACTGCTTCAGAGAATGAAGAGACAGGGACCACAACCAAACGAACAGAGCTTCTCCTACGTTCTACAATCATGTGCAGGAAGTGGCCAGGTAAAGGTAGCGTTATCGCTTTTAGACGAAGTGAGACAATCTAGTCTGGAAACGACACCAAAACTCTATCTTCCGCTACTCAAAGTAGCCGCGAAAGATGGTCATTCAGACCTTGTGTGGTCGTTGATTAACACAATGAAAGGTGATTCTATACAAATAACGACGATGCATTTGAATCTGTACTTGCAATCATTGGCCAAAGCAGGCTTGCACATAAAAGCACTCGGGGTTCTGCGTGGTATGATCCAACATTCAGATCCAATGCAATTACCTGATTTGATATCGTTCAACACAGTCTTGTCAGCGTGCGCAAATAGTAATGACTATGAAGCTGCCCACGCACTTTTCGACCAAATGAAAGGGGAGATATTCGAGAATATACGACCGGATGTTGTTTCTTTCAACACTCTCATTTCATGTGCGCCTCCACAGACGGGCTTGGATTTGATTCATGAAATGAGGCTCACTCGACGCAATAGAGAAGGCGTCGTTGTGCCAACATCAGTCACATTTGTCAACTCAATCAAACAGTGCCGCGAATATGTGAAGAAAGAAACTGATCCAGATATTCGCAATGATATATTTGAGATAGCCTTGTCTGTCCTTAGTCTTGCTCGTAATGAAAGAATCAGCCTGAACACATTCGTGTATTCAGCTGCAATCTGGATTGCAGAAGCAGTTGGCGACAGCTCGGTTGCGTTGCAACTACTGCAAGAACTTAATAGAGATGCGCAGGAAAGGAGTGATGATGATCAATTTCGTTCGGCTTATGGGGCTTGCTATGATGGAGTGATTTCTGCTTTGAGTAAAGACGGGCTGTACCGAGAAGCGCTAGCTCTTTATCATTATGAGATGCAACCTTTAAAGCTTCCGTCAACAAGGAATACCTATAAGAGTATTGTATATGCACTCGACAACGCAAATGACGAAGAAGTGAAGAATTCTCAAAGTAAGAAAGCGGCTCTTCTTGAAGGCGTACTCTCTCGGATGGTTAAAAGAGATCGAAGTGTAGAAGTGGGAGGACCTCTCTTCGAGGCTCTCATAAAACTTCATGGAGAAAAAGGGTCATTCAAAGCCGCCAAGATGGCGTTTGATTCAATTATAGGTCCTTGCGACGAACCCTGTCTCTCTGCTATTTTACGTGTATGCTCATCGACTACCCCAACACATTGGAAGGAGGCAGTGCTTTTGACGCATTCGTCTGATGTTGTCTGGGGAGCTAGAGGACCAGGTATGATTCCAACCCGAGCACTTAGTGTAAGTTTGTCGGTTCTTAAATCCATCCCAAGTGTATATTTTGCCCTCGACTCAACTGAATCCCCTTCATTCTGCGTTTCAGTACGCTGTAATTGCTTGCGCTAAATCCGATCAGTGGAAGGAGGCGTTAAATTTGATTGATTTGTACGGGATAGACTTGAAGTACAGACGCGCAGCTGTTAATTCGGACAGTAAGCAGCGTGGTTTGGTCAGCATTAATGCAATCAATTCTGTTATCAGAGCATGCAGCCGAGACGCGAGGCCAGATGTGGCTGTACAAATACTGAATGATATGCACACCAAATACAATATCAGCCCAAATGAGACAACATATCGATTGGCAATCATTGCATGCAATCAGGCCGAGCATCGAGAGAGACGACAACGACGAAATACTGCTGTTGCATCAAATCCACTTGAATTCCAGTGGTGGGAGTGCAGTTTATCACTGCTTCGACGAATGAGGGAAGATGAGATACGGCCGTCGGTGCAGGCATACTCTTCTACCGTGAGTTCCCTTGAAGCGGCTGGACAATGGCAGCGGGCAATTGGAGTATTACAATCGATGCGCGAAGACGGTGAACTCCCCAATTTATATTGCTTGAATGCAGCAATTAGTGCATGTGAAAAGGGAGGTGCATGGGTAGAAGCACTTGAACTGTACGAAAGCATTCGATCCCAAAAATCATCAATCAGAAGAAATTTTATCACCGTGAACAGTCTACTCATTGCTTTAGAGAAAGCAAGCCAAGTGGAGCTTGCAGAGTCAATTTACCAAGAAGCGGTGCGAGACAAGATAATGTCACCCTGGGTTCGCCGATACGACAACGACGGTACGTTGAGAAGGATGATGGATCTACACAAATTTTCTGCCCCGATGGCTAAAATTGCCGTGCGAGGGTATCTTGAGTCATTGTTGACGAGGAAGAAGAAAGCGATCCGTGGAGACACGATATTTATTGTTGGCAAGGGCAAGGGAAGCGAGTAAGTTGTGGCAATCATATCGTGCTCTTTTTTTTGGAAGATTCATAGTTCTCCTCTAACATTTGTTTTGCTTTTCAGGGGTAAACCAGTACTATTGCCTACCATACTTAATCTGTTACGCGAGGAACTCGGTGTTGACGCAAAGGTTGACGACAATAATGTGGGGAGAATTCGCGTAACAGGTGCTTCCATAGATAATTTTATCGAGACAAGAAGATGGAAGGAGTAGGGGAGACTCAATATCATAATATACATCAGATTAATCATTTAAAAGGCATCTATTGATTTGTGTTAATATCATTGTAAGACCATTTGCTGGTACATATCATTATTCCGAGCCACACAATTCCTGATCAGCCGAACAGGAGCAAGACTCTTCATTTTGATTTTGTTGCTTCAATTTGTGGCATGATTGGCAGGCTAATGCACAGTTCAATTCCATATAAGTCTAGAGTATGAATTAAAAGAATAGCGAAGAAAGCAGCAAACATGCATGAGCGTGTAAGGTCATGTTGTATGGGTTAGAAAAAACACAGAAGAGTCTTACCGGATTTCCCGTGCATTCTCCTTTTGATGCCCAGAATACGCAATTTTTATGGTTGTTTGTGCATTGTTCCTTTAACCATTCCTCTCCAATCTCACGTTCCTCAATGAACTTTTTCAAATAAGCTTCATTCTCAACCTCCAATTTTTTCATGTTATCCACATCATCTGTACTACCCACAATAGTTTGTCTCTCACCAAAGTTGTTCAGATAATATCTGTGAGTTTTCTTTGCCTTTTGTCTCGCCTCCTCAAGATCGTCCGTACAAAAGTATACGTTATCTTCGGTTTCAACACAAGTTCTGGATGCCATTGCTGTCCCCTTGGCATAAAATGAGATTATTCGGTGGATGATAACGAGGGAGAGCGCAAACACACTAATGCGTTTCTTGATTTCCGCATGGTCAATCTTCATATTGTCTTATATCCTTCTTCAAGTATGGTAGATATTATTCATCTCGTATCACTTCTAAATTCGGTAAGATGAAGGCCCTTCTGGAGCTCTTTCCTTTGGTGCTGCTATTTATATGACTCCACTGCAATTATTAATTACTCCATGAATCAGAAGATTGAAAGGTAGGGCTACTGGATACTACACAAGATGTGTTATGATGCATGCAACAATGCTATCGCCTGAGAACTGAGAACTGTGAGAAAGAGGAGGTCGCCGCCAACCATCTGAGAAGTGTCAAAACGTCGTGAAGTGCAACCAGCTAGCTCAGCGCAAAATCCCCCCTTTAGGGGGCGTCAAGCGACAGCATAAGTCGGAAATAGTAATACCTTTGCGCAAGATGAAATAAGAGGGCTTACCCTTTCGTTCAATGACGTTTCTGCCCCCTGAAACCTCCCCCGATTCTTTGCCGAGCAGCAGTAGCTGGCTGCTGGCTGACGATTATCATCATGCGGTGCTTATGTCGCTGTTACAATACTGGCTTTGATAAAGTAGTGACAGGTGCCACTGGACCCTCGAGAAGAAGAAAGATGATGATGCCCTTCATCAGTACCGCCATGATGCTATTACTAATCTCGAGGGCTTCGGCGTTTACAAGACCTAATACAACGTCTCAACTTATTACTCGTCATCACAGTTCAAAGCTCTTCGCCTCCACTGTTACAACGATATCATTCGATCCATCCATCGACGTACGTGAAAAGGCCACATCGACACTAGTCATCGGTCGTCACTCCACACTAAAATCACTCATTGAGCAACAAGACTCCTATGTGTCTCTATTTGGATTTCGACCACATCCGGATATCCTATCGTCAATGCATGAATCTATCAGTGGAAATCAAGCCACAACAAGTCATGTGATTGTCCCAACGGTGGGTCCGGCAATTCCTCGTCCACCGCATCGATTGACTTTGTGCAGTTTGCAAAATAAAGTTACGAGGCATAATCATCCGTTGAGTTTACATTCGATGACTGATTTGGTCAAGTCTTCTGTGAAGGGGAAGGGACCAGTCCGTATTATGGTGTGTGTGGAGGACGAATATCCATTGGGTCCTATTGCTGGCGCTATTGGTAGGGCGTTCCCACTATTCAACAAAAAGACCAAGTCAAAAAAGACAGAGAGTGATGCAGGGGAAGATGGAGACAATGATGATGAAGAAGAACGAATGATTCACGTTACATTTTTAGACTCAAAAGGTAGAGTAGTGAAGAATCAACTTGAGATTGATGCCGCAAGAGAAGCAGCTGAGGGAGTTCGTCTTGCTTGTCGGCTGGTTGATACTCATCCAGAGGAACTTACTACCACAGCTTTTGCGCAAGAGTGTCACGATCTATTTGATAATGATGATACCGTGACGATTGAGGAGATAAAGGGTGAAGAGCTGAAAGAAAAGGGTTATGGCGGAATTTATAATGTTGGAAAGGGAGCTACTCATCCACCTAGATTGTTAATCTTGACGTATGATCCACCAAAGGATGTCTTGACTGAGGAAGGCGAAGAACAATCTGCAATTACTCTTGTTGGTAAAGGAATTGTCTACGACACTGGAGGATTGGCAATCAAGTCTCGTGTTGGAATGTGCGGTATGAAACATGACATGGGGGGTGCAGCTGGAGTGCTGGGAGGATTCACTGCCGCAGTCCGACTTCGAACCCCTCGAAAGATTAGACTGATGTTATGCCTTGCTGAAAATGCCATTGGACCGAAGTCGGTGAGGAACGATGATATTATTACTCAGTATTCGGGAAAGACAGTAGAGATCAATAACAGTGATGCAGAGGTAAGTAGGTAGTTGCGATTGATTTGTTGTTGCTTCTTGCTGAATCGAATTCACCGATTGATTGTCCAAACGCAGGGTCGCTTGGTGCTAAGTGATGCAGTTGCACATGCCACAAAACATTTTGATGATAGCGATCTAGTTGTTGACATGGCAACTCTAACGGGTGCTCAATTAGTCTCCACCGGGAAAATGCATGCAGCAATCTTAAGCAACAAAGAAGAATTAGAACATACAGCAGTAAAGGCGGGATTGGCCTCGGGTGACCTATGCTATCCACTATTATATGCGCCTGAGTTGTTGAAGAAGGAGTTCAATAGCAAGGTTGCCGATATGAAGAATAGTGTCAAAGATCGATCCAACGCGCAGTGTTCTTGCGCTGGCCACTTTATTGAGAGTCACATTGACTCGAATTACACCGAAAGGGACGGTGGGTGGCTTCACGTGGACATGGCTGGGCCTGGAACAAAGGCTGAAAGAGGAACTGGGTATGGCGTAGGATTAGTCTTATCACTGGTAGAAGCTCCTGGGTTTTCATCGAGGTCTTAGTCAACAATCATGATTTATTATCCACGAATGCTAGTGGGGAAAGCTGTCACAATACAGTGAAAGCAGGCCTATGTTATCGTGCAATAATACCTAAAACTCAAAATTAAGCTGTACACTCGCCCTTGGCGTTACTACCGACTGGGTCCTGAATGTGTATTGTCTATACCGAACTGGTGTGTGCAGAAGGATGGCACATGATGCTACCGGATTTACTCCTTCGCCCATTCTGTACAGTGTTCGGCTGGCGTGTGACCCCCAAAATACGCTCCCAAGTACGTCCCCTCGCGTCCATCTGTCGTGGCGAAGTTGCAACAAGCTCGGGAATGGGCAGAAAACACATCTTATTGTTCAAAAGACCTACAGAGAAACCAGTGTATCCGGCCATTGTTCCTATTGATTGAAAGTATACGCGGTGAGGCGAAAATTGAAGCCCATTCTACGTCGAAATACCCTCGGGAGACATATATAACTTACCATGAACTGCATTTTGTCCCAGCTGCATGCAATACAACGAATCCGTAGCATTTGCAGGTACAGAACGAATCATGTAAGATGGATCAATATACTTGACAGTTGCCTCTTCGCCCTTGCTCTTGAAGTATTTACCGATTTCACTCTTCAAAAATTCTCCAATCATAGGCAACTTCTTATTCCCACTAGCGTCCGTTTCGGTTGACTCTCCGAGAAGCTCCTCACCAGCACCCTCTGCCACCACAACCACTGCATAACCCTTTTGCTTTACCCGATTCCATAAATGAGGCAAGCATCCCTTTTCTCCGTCTAAAACAATGGGCACTTCTGGAACGAGACAAAGATCAACATCACCAGAACCAAGTGTTGCGCTGAATGAAAAGTAGAGATTTTAGCAACGACCGTGGAAAAGATAGAAATTAAGCAGACGAAGCCAACTTACTGAGCAGCAATGTAACCAGATGATCTCCCCATGAGCTTTACAATACCAATGCCATTTGGTAAATTACACATGGCCTCGGTTTTTGCAGCATGAATAGCAGATTGTGCCTGCTCCACAGAGGTAATGAAGCCGAATGACCTATCAATGTAATCAACATCATTATCAATCGTTTTGGGGATACCAGCCACAGCTACATGCAGTCCCAACTCCATACAAGTCTCATGGATTTTGAACGCACCGCGATGAGTTCCATCGCCTCCAATCACGTATAATTGTCGAATGTTCTTCTTTTTGATAAAGTCGACAATCTTATCGATGTCGAATCCACCCCTGGAACTTCCCAACATTGTCCCACCCTTGTTATGAATGTGACGAACAGTATCTGGGGTAAGTTCAATAGGAGGTGTTTTGGGATCATAAAAGCCACCGTACCCCCCCACAATTCCGTAACACTTGCCCTGAATACCATACAAGTAGAACAAAGAACGAGTAATCTCTCGTATGACATTGTTCAATCCTGGACACAAGCCTCCACATGTGACAATTGCAGCGTTGACGGTTTTCGGATTGAAGTGAAGGTCCTTCCTTGGTCCAGCACGAACGAATGCACGTGTTACCGTGCTATCTCCAGGACCTCTGCGAATATTGGCCAGAATACATTCCTGAGGTCCAATGAGCTTGTTGTACTCACAATTGGCCCGAACCATGACATTGTCGATCCCATCTCCTTCCGAAGCAAAGTATTTTCCAAGATGTTCCAGATCCTGAAGGTAGACATTGTCCGATTGGAATCCTTCCAATTTGACTCCGTTGGGTAAGCCGCTGTTTTGCCTCGTGGCGTTTTGAGCAGTGCGTTCCTTCTGGTCACGATCGTATTTCTCTTTGCGCAGTTGAATGATTTTTTTTTCGAAGTGACGCTTGGACAGGTAGTAGGTTACCACAGCACCGACGCCGCCTGCGATGAGAGCAGACTTGCTGTCAATAGATGAGGCACCCATTGTCCTAGTGAATTAGTACAATAATATGTAGTCGATTAAGTCAATACTTCTTACTTATTGACCAGGTAGTGCCTTTTTGATCTATCAGCAATACATAATAAGTATGTTTGTGTCGGCATTTGGCCTTAGTCGGCAGTTAGTGGGCAGCGGTAGGCGTTGGGATTATCGGGCGCGTGGGCTCACCCATAGAAATGGACTGGTTTTTGGAGAGGTTATGTAGAAAGGAGATTTTGGTAGAATTTTGGTAGCCTACCTAGATACTTACATAAGTAGTACATAGGAGTAAGTATTATGGAGAGCGTCCGCTCACAAATGGCCCATGAAGATTGCGGTACTAAAGCACAGAATGCACGCAATTCTATCAGGTTTACCTGCGCCCGCCTCCACGAAGTGCCCCCCATCCACAATATTTTTTCATATTTTGATGAATTCAATGCAATGGGCGTTACATACATATATTTAAGATGAAGAGAAGGCGTATATCATCAAGCAGAGGCATTCTCTTGGACGCCACCAACTCATCGTTCAGGAGGAGTTGTTGTCTATACATTTGGTTGCTATTCTGCCTCTTAGCCGCAGTATCTGGGCACGGCTTCCTTTCCTTGCCTAGAAGTCGTAACTTCGTAGCATATGAAGACGGTTTCAACGACGAGAAAACTGCTTTTGATCCGTTACCAGAGGATTGCCCTCATTGCTTGAACCGAGGGGGCACTCTGGCCGCATGTGGTGTAATAAATCCGGATACATTCGATGCCCGCAACTATGACCACCCAAAGTCTGCGATTGGCTATCCATTACCTGCAAACTCTCAAGCATCATATATAGAACGACAGGTAATTACAGTCGAAGTGTTCCTGAATGAACATCAAAAGGGCCACATGATCTTCTCCGCGTGCCCTTCATCAGATCAAGAAATTCCTACGCAGGAATGCTTCAATAAACATCGCCTGAAATTTGTGAAAGACGAATTCTATGGGGCTCCTGTAGACACTAACTTTCCAGAAAGAGTTATGGTTGCACCATCTTCACTTTCATTCCGCAACTCAGCTTTTGAGGACAAATTCAGTTCAGACACGACAATGTTGTTTCGATTTCAGCTGGAGCTACCTCCGGATCTTACTGGGCAATTAGTCTTGCTTCAATGGTATTACGTTGAATCCAATGGTGAATGTATGCACGAAGGCTACGACCAATACCCATGGCCACAGGCATGGATTGACAGTGCAGGCAAAGGGGAGTACTACTTTGATGGTCAATCGGAAAACTGTGCTGATGTTTTACCATCTGATGGAGTAACTGACGAAAGCTCTCAGCTTCCAAAACAATTTTGGAATTGTGCTGAGGTAAGTATATCACCCAGAGCACCAACTGTTGAAGCAAAACAAGAACAGCTCGAAAAAGAGAAGACAATCATCGGTTACTACGCCAGCTGGCAATTTTATGACCGCACCAATTTTGCCGTCCCATCAAACTTTGACTTTACAAAGTATACACGGATCAACTTTGCCTTCTTTCAAACAAATGCAGATGGGGCAATCTGGGGCACCGACGAATGGGCAGGTAAGTCTTTTGCGCTCATGTATTACATTTGTTTGCTCTAGTTTGTCTCTAACGCACCAAACTTAAACGACAGATCCAATCACTTTATTTGGTGAGCACGACTGGGCGGCTCTCGATGGCCGAGAATATTGCTCTTGGGATGGACCTAACTTGAAAACTTGCAACAGACACTTTTACGAAGATGGATTGATCTACCAAGCCAAGGCTGCTGGTGCGGAAGTGTGGCCCTCGATCGGTGGCTGGTCTCTCTCTGGTAAGTTACATATACTGGGACTCGTTGGATATCAGATGGCCAAATTCATGAACAATAACCAACTCAATCTCTTCTTTCTCTTCCTCTACCAGATCCATTTCCTACCATGGCAGCATCGGAGTTGTCCAGAGAAAACTTTGCTAACAACTGTGTCAAGTTAATAGAAGAATATGGCTTCGATGGAATCGATATTGATTGGGAGGTGAGTTCTGTTCTCTTTTTTGCTTTAAATTTGTTTGATGACATCGTTCACTAACAACTGTCAAATTGATTTATGCATTACTTTACTTCTGTAGTATCCAGGTGAGTACTGCTGTTATCTTTTTCACTTTAGATTAGTTTCATGGCATCCTTCACTAACAACTGATAATGTACATACCAATTAACTTTTTTCTGCAGGCTATGAGGCTCATTCAGGTACACCTGAAGATAAAGGCAATTATAATTTACTGTTGCAGAAAATCCGAGAGAAGTTGGATGTGTTAGGAGAGAAAAGCGGAGGGAAATTCTATGGACTCACGGCCGCACTACCATGTGGAACTAACCACATTACAAACATTGACATTAAAACAGTGTCGAAATATTTGTCTGAGCTCAACCTCATGACATACGACTTTTTTGGTGCATGGAGTCCGACCACTGGGACCAATGCCCCTCTTCACGACCAAAGTTGGGGTGGAGAAGATACGAAAGGTTTCAGCATTGATGGGTGTACTAAAAATTGGGTTGCAGGAGGAGGAGATCCTAGCAAGATTAATATTGGGCTACCCTTCTACGGGCGAAGCTTTAGAGGTGCCACCGGCTTGAATCAAGAGCATGATGGAAAAGCAGATGATGGTATGTGGCACGCGGACGAGGGGTCTCCTCAATACTTCAACATTGTCGAGAAGATTGAATATAAAAATCCTTGGTCAACCGATCAACAAATGCATGTATATCGACATGAGGAAACCTCGACTCAGTATGCCTGGTACAATATCTACGGTGGCACTGGATTAGTCTCTTACGATGACGAAGAAGCTATCTGCGACAAAACTCAGTACTGCATGGAGAATCAACTCAATGGGTTTATCATATGGGAAATTTCAGGTGATCTAATGCTCGACGGCTCTACACCACTGATAGACACGGTTCACAAGAAGTTACGTGATGCTGATTTGGATTGCAGGCATTTACGTTATGAGGGTACGTTGACTCCTCCGAGCGTAACACCAACGAATAATCCATCCCTTCGTCCCTCGCCCCGTCCGACTCCTGTTGCGACTCCAAATCCAACGAAGTTCCCCACAAATAAGCCCTCCGTGAAGCCTGTGTCGAATTCACAGCCAACGTCCCCACCATCAAAGTCGCCAACGCGGCGCCCTTCACCAAAACCAATTCCAAAGCCATCTTCAATGAATGTTGTAGAATCAATTCAATCGTTCTCTACCTCGATTCAGATTATTACATCAAATCCAACAACAATTATGCCTTCACCCAAACCAACTGCCAAACCCATCCAACTGATATCAAGTACAAAATCGCCAACGCAAGGACCTTCTCCCCGCCCGATAACGATAACGAAAGTACCAACCCCACGTCCTACTGTTAGGTATGTCGAGCTAACTCCAAGGCCAACGAATAGACCCACTCTGAGACCCAGTCCCTCCCCGGTAAGAATTGAGATGAACGCAAATGCAATGGCATCAAGCTTTGTGACGTCCGCATCGGCATTTGTTTCTCCGACTCCTTATTCTCCTCCAAAGCCACAAACACCTCGACCAACTCGTAGACCAACGCGGGCTCCAACTCCGCGACTTCCAAATACAAGCGAGCTCACACAGCTAAGCGTGCCTATGAAAGGAGAGGATCCCAAACTACCACTTAATCCTCTCGGTTCAAGCAGTTTGGTGGAGTCAGTAAAGACACAGAGTCAAATCCGTCCTATGAAGAAAAAGGCTGGTAAGAAAAAGAATAAACAAAAGATAGTTCCCCAACAGTTCAATGCTTCCAAGAAGAAAGGCAAAAAGAAGGCAAAGAAGAGATTTACTCAGTGATTTAATTTTATTATAGTATTACATAGTTTATCATATTTTTTGTATTAAACTTCAACTTCTCGAAGTACTACCATCAACGCCGCTTCCCTCACCTACTTACGCCATTCCTTTGTTCTTGAGGAAGAATGACGTATCAGGATCTCTTCCTCTGAAAGCTTTGAAGAGGTCTTGTGGCGCAACAGTGTTGCCGGCGGAGTAGATGAATCTGCGGCACCTTTCTGCTGTAGCAGCGTCAAATACGTCACCCGTTTCTTGGAATGCGGCAAACACATCATTGTCCAGGACCTGTGCCCATTGATACACGTAATAACCCGATGCATAAGAACTGCTTGCAAAGAGGTGGGCGAAGTGCGCTGGCCTGTGCCTCATGACAATTCCTTGAGGCATGCCAATTTCAACCAAGTACTTCTTTTCAAACGCAGAAAGATCAAAGTCCTCGCCATACTCGGATAGACTGTGTACAGCCATATCAAGAAGTGCACATGCAGTGTACTCAACAGTGGCAAAACCCTCATTGAAGAGAGAGGCAGCCTTGAGCCTAGCCAACAGCTCATCGGGGACGACCTCTCCCGTTTTGTAGTGCTTCGCGTGCTCCTTCAAAACGACTGGCTCTTCGAACCAGTGTTCCATGAGCTGAGAAGGCAACTCTACAAAATCTTTGAGCACACTGGTGCTTGCCAAATATTCGTATGTTGCGTCGCTCAGCATTCCGTGGTGACCATGGCCGAACTCGTGAAATAGGGTCGTTGAATCGTCACTGCTGAGCAATGTTGCCCCCGATCCCTTCGCGAAGTTGTTGTTGTTCGACACGATGGGAATTCCCTCGATGGGATCAGCTCCTGCGGGGAGATTCTTCGTTTGAGTACGATATTCACTCATCCATGCGCCAGAGCTCTTGTGTGCCCGAGAAAAGTTGTCGTGGAGGAAGATGGCCACAAGCTCGTCCTCGTCTCCCCTGCGAACTTCATACACATTGACGTCTTTGTGGTATGCCTTAATGTCATCTCTCTTGACGTATTTCAAACCATACAATTTATTGGAGACATCAAAAGCAGCATTGGTCACAGCATCCAAACTCAAGTAAGGCTTCAACTCACTCTCATCAAAGTTGAAGTTAGCCTGACGAACCTGTTCCGCGTAGAATCTCCAGTCCCAAGGCTGAATTCCTCCCTCCAACTCATCACCCTTGTCGGAAAGAAACGACTCCATCATCGCCCTCTCCTTATTAGCGGCTTCTTTGGCTCTTTCCCATACATCCATACACAAGTTCATTACATTCTCAGGAGTTTGAGCCATAGTGTCCTCTGTTTGGAAGTTGGAAAAAGTAGTATGACCCATAAGATTGGCCTGACGCTTCCTGAGACGCAAGATTTTCGTAGCAATAGACAAGTTGTCACGTTCCTCTGAGAGCTCCCCACGGGATGTCCATGCGTCAAATGCCTTCTTTCTCAAGTCACGACGAGTGGAATAGGTAAGGAACGGTTCAACCAAGCTCCTTCCAAGAGTAATGACATACTCATCTTCTCCTTCGTGACCACGATCAATGGCAGCTTGCCTCGCAGCGGCAACCAAATCCTCCGGACATCCTGCCATATCCTCTGCAGAGATGACCATCTTCCACGTCTCTTCGTCCTTGAGAATGTTTTGCATAAATTTCGTTTGAAGCGTGGCTAGCTCCACCTGGATATCACCATACTCCTTCTTCTCCTCTTCGTTGAGTTTTACCCCCATTCGGACAAAGGCGGTGTAAACACGCTCTGCCAAACGAACCTGTTCGGCGGTCCACTCCCCCTTATTCGCCATTTCTTCACGAATGTCATACATGGATGTCACCTTTTCAAAAAGGCCAGGGATGTTGTAACATTTTGTTCGATGACGTGAGAGGATCGGAGCCATGGCACTCTGAACTTCTTGCATATCTGGCGTATTGAGCGATGAAATGTAGTTGCCGTAAACACTACCAACTTTTGAGTACAGACTTCCAGCACGATCATAGGCACCTAAAATGGAGTCAAAATCATTGTCAGTGGACGAGGCGATGGCCTCAAGATCAGCGATATGGGCCTCCATTGCAGCCTCCAACGCCGGCTGGAAATGACTAGGATTAATTTCCTCGAACGGTGGAAGATGGAAGGGCTGCGAAGCCCAACTTTGGAGCAGCGGATTGCCCTCGGAAATGGCAGTTGTTTTGCACATGTTATCTGTGGCGGTGGTTGAAACTGAAAGAGCTGATGTGAGCGCTGGTGTCAGAGCTCTTGGACGGAAGGCCTTGGTTGTTTGAAAAGCCCTGGTGGTGACTAGCTGGATAGCAACGCTCCAAGCTCTCATTGACGGAAATGCAGGCGTTTGTTAGGTTAGGAGACTCCGTAGCGCAGGCGTGCTGGTGCTGGCTCAGAGAATTTTATGGAAAAAAGAAAATCGAAGTGGAAGGAAAAGGAAGGAGGTGGCACACATAGTTTTATAGAAGGGCTAACCCGTTTCAGCGTGACTGTGCTGGATTATCTTTTAGGAGTAGCTAATATGTACTCGTGATCTATTACTTTACATGATATTTATCTGACATGGGTTCGCTCTAAACTGAATGAGTCAAGCTCTTATTCCAGCTTTTCGTTGGTGTTTGCTCAATCTTTCCTACAAACTGAGGCGGAGGATGAATCCCCTCCATTTCTCCTTCTACCTCCCAAGCTAATTCGGGTATTACTCCTGACAAACCCATGACTGTCGGAGAGTTGTACAAGGTTTGTGTGCGCTGGCTGTTTCTCTGTCGAACACCCAGTTTGTGCTGAGAGTAGTATTGGCCGGCTGTAGTAGGGTAAAGAACAAAGGTGACTCGCTTTTGATTCCAAATGGCTTCCTTCTCGTAAACAATCGTGTTGTTGTTGACGATGAGATTGCTGCCACTGCGTGTCCTTTCGTCTATCCCTGACTCTTTGTAAATGTAGATCCCATTCGCTGGATGTATACCGCATCCCATCACTACAACTTTCATGATCTTGTCGGCAGGTGAAGATGATGATGAACTTTCGTAATTGGCCTTGTACATGATTTCATCCGATCTCTTAGCATCCTTCTCCGTAGCAACTTGTTGCTTCGAAGCCTCGTCATTCTCTGAGAGCATTTTCTTTGCTCCCACAAGTGATGCTTCCAACAGTTCAACCTTGGACTCTAAATCAAGGTTTTCGTACAGTTCAAAGGGCTTGATGTCCTTGTTTTCCACATGTTCAGCCAGTTTATCCACGGCCCATTTACCAGTGAAGGCAGCTAAACATCGTGACTTGAGTGATCCAGATCCAAGTTCGTTCATTACTTGAGGATACTGTGATCCAAACTTGAAATAAAACAATGCCTCGGACGGAGATATTTGGGGCATGAATTGGACATGAGTAAGCCAATAAAAATCTTCATCCGTCATTGTCTCATTGTCATCTTTCCTCATTGAAGAGGTGGAAGCATTTCTTGATTCATCCGCCCCATTACAATCCCTCATCAAAGCCTCCTCCCTTTCCTGCTCTAATTCCCTATGCAGCCGTAACCATATCGCCACCTTCTTACTCAACTCCTCGCTAGAACACTCCAACTTCTCACATTGTACCAAACTCCTCATTAATCTCGGACGAAGGTTTTTTACCGAATTGATGTTGAGTTTATCCATCCTTTCCGCCATGATTTTTATCGCCCGATCTCGCAATTCAAAGTCTTTCAATTGATCTGCCAGTGTGCAATACAAAGGAGCTGTACCTATTTCCAAATCTGTTGGTATGAACTTGGTCGAGATTTCCTTGTATAAATCCCGTAGATCAAACCGATTGGCCAAATACCGTAGTGGTGGTGCATTTGATGTAGTAATTTTCAGTTCTTTTCCGTAGACGTAGTCTAGAAATTCTGGAACGTATTTGGCCGCCAATGGTGGGACATAAATTTCAATTTTGTAATCGCTAGCACTGTTGTTGTAACTTATCTTTCCGCTCTTTTGCAACTTTATTTGATCAACAACAAAGCCACTCTTGCGTCCCCCGTGGACTAACGTCAATGTGTGCACATAATATGGAACCCCGCCACTGCCACTACCGTCAAACACCAATAGTGTCAAATCGCTCATACTGGTGAAAGGATCAACTCTCCAATCCAATGTGACGGCCCCCTCCATATCTCTAATGTTACAGCCCTCTCTGAAATCGGTACATTCGGAAGGGAGTTGTATAGCTTGAATAGCAGAGAGATCAGAGCAGCTGACTGCCAACGTGGCCTGCTCTAGTTTCTTTTGAAGATCAAAGGCTCTAAATGCCCGCTTTGTTTCTTCGGTTATTTCCTCTACGGAGCTGGGTAAATTGATCATATTTGCTCTAGTTGATATGCTGTCCGGGAATATAATATGCTCCTTTAAAAATCGATTCTTTTTTGCCCTCGACTGATGATGAGTTCTTCTTTGCGTCGAGCTAATGTTTTCGAAATGATAATGCAACCCAACTGAAATAAAGTTATATAGTAGCTGACACCACCGTCGCTGCCCTATGTATGTGCTATCCGACTCTCAGTTGGATGAACGAATGAAACTGGCGATGCAATGCGATTCAACTCAACAAAATTGCAAAGTCGAGAAAAGAGAAAAGAAAACGATGAGACATAGCAAATGTCGCTATGACAAAAACAATCAGAGGGGCTTCTCAAATCAATCAGCATCCGCCGATCTCCAAAAAGTTGTGCAAGTACCTACAACATAGAGACTGATGAATGCGGCTGGGCATGAACAAGCCAACAACATTGAATCGCCTCCAGCAAATAATTGTGCCTTCGTTGCAACGAGTTCTCAAAAAATAGTCCACAACATAATATCATAAAGCATGAGATCAATTTCGATTATTCGATATCTAATTCTCAGCGTGGCGGTGCCCGTGACAAATGCATTCTATTTCTACCTCAACTCCAAGACGCTAACTTGTAGCGGAGACCCATTCACCGAAGTAGTCTTGACGCATGAATGTGTAGAACCAGAGTTCTACGGAGAAGAGCAGTTCTACGGCCCGATATGCTTCTGGGGAGACCATGTCATGATTTCGGGCAGTGTGATTGCAGAGTCACACTTCCCTACGAATGGCCAAGTAGTGGCCGTTCCAGAGTTCCTTAACTGGCAACGATATAATGATGAGGATATGCAGTCTATGGGGCGCGTATGCGAGTTGCTTGTGCCACTGGAAGGACAAACTTGTGGCGCGTCTGGTTCATATGGATTCGATCTTGAGATAGTCCTCCCTTACAAGCCAGAAACCTGGTATCAAAAGCTTATAGATGAGGTCACATCAATTACTATACACTTTAACAACGGTTTTACGTGTGAAGAGGCGAGGTTTAGTCATAATGTCAAGGTACCACAAGAGGTATCTGGAATTGGATTCGGAATTGCATTTGGTGCACTGTTTGCAGTGTGGAATGGAAAAAGGCGACGCAGAAATCAACGACAAAATGAAGATGATGATTGTGATGATCAATATGTGGAAATGGGTCAGCAACCAAGGCGAACAAATGGTTCACTAGCATCTGATCCAGTGGTACAATGGCGCAGAAAAGACTCTGTCATTGATGCAAATGAGATGATGGAGCAACAAAGAGTGATATATGGTGATGATATGGATCAATACAGATCAAGGGTTTGATGTACAAGTGCTAGAGTGTATGATGATGATGATGATTGTATGAATGCGAAATAGATGCGTTTTGCTACTTATGAATGCATTGGAACTGAAAACATATGTACCCCTCTTACACGCTTTTAGGAGTAGCAATTAGCTTGGCTCTCTCTAGGATACATTCTCTCTAGAGTATTGCAATCAGCCTTTGGAGCCTTCAGTCTTTCTTCTATGTACCTCTATCTACATATTATGGTATGTACTTAGAGAGAGAGAGAGAGAGAGAGAGAGAGAGAGAGAGAGAGGCGCAGCGTACCTACTTATGTTCAAGTATTGTAAGTAGAAGCAAGGAGAAAGAATAAGGGTTTTATGGGACTCCTCTATGGTCTGAAGAAGTTGAAGAAGAGATGATGATGATCATGAATTTGACCTGCGTCATCGATCAAAAAATAAAATGTGTCTTGTACTTCCGTAAAATGTGTCGTACTTCCGTCCTGCAATCACGCACTTCCATGCGTTATTGTACTTCTCAGGTCTCTCCAAAGGCCTACGGGATAGTGGGCACTTTTGGTGTTCTGTTGTGGGTTGCGCCCACATAGTTCCAACAACTGTGGAAAGTTGGTACAAATGTTCTCAAAATACCCGTAAAATGACGAAGCATACCCCTTAAATGACTTAAATCCATCAAAATCTGGTTGAGCTTTTTTCTTGAGAGGGAATCTCTTGTCGGAGTGCCCACGCGCCCGCTATCCCGATACTTAGGCCTAAGTACCTACTCCCCAACCACCACTTTCCCACATTCCACATTCCGCACAGCACCAGCACCGAAGATTCACATCAAGCTCAACTGATGTGTTGCATGCTCACTATCTACGTATCTACCTCTTGACACCACCGCCACACAAACAAAAGCAAGTACATAGAATTCCCTCGCACAGCATGGCCACCTCCTCTCATAAGAAACGCAGAGCTGGGTAAATTGATCATATTTGCTCTAGTTGATATGCTGTCCGGGAATATAATATGCTCCTTTAAAAATCGATTCTTTTTTGCCCTCGACTGATGATGAGTTCTTCTTTGCGTCGAGCTAATGTTTTCGAAATGATAATGCAACCCAACTGAAATAAAGTTATATAGTAGCTGACACCACCGTCGCTGCCCTATGTATGTGCTATCCGACTCTCAGTTGGATGAACGAATGAAACTGGCGATGCAATGCGATTCAACTCAACAAAATTGCAAAGTCGAGAAAAGAGAAAAGAAAACGATGAGACATAGCAAATGTCGCTATGACAAAAACAATCAGAGGGGCTTCTCAAATCAATCAGCATCCGCCGATCTCCAAAAAGTTGTGCAAGTACCTACAACATAGAGACTGATGAATGCGGCTGGGCATGAACAAGCCAACAACATTGAATCGCCTCCAGCAAATAATTGTGCCTTCGTTGCAACGAGTTCTCAAAAAATAGTCCACAACATAATATCATAAAGCATGAGATCAATTTCGATTATTCGATATCTAATTCTCAGCGTGGCGGTGCCCGTGACAAATGCATTCTATTTCTACCTCAACTCCAAGACGCTAACTTGTAGCGGAGACCCATTCACCGAAGTAGTCTTGACGCATGAATGTGTAGAACCAGAGTTCTACGGAGAAGAGCAGTTCTACGGCCCGATATGCTTCTGGGGAGACCATGTCATGATTTCGGGCAGTGTGATTGCAGAGTCACACTTCCCTACGAATGGCCAAGTAGTGGCCGTTCCAGAGTTCCTTAACTGGCAACGATATAATGATGAGGATATGCAGTCTATGGGGCGCGTATGCGAGTTGCTTGTGCCACTGGAAGGACAAACTTGTGGCGCGTCTGGTTCATATGGATTCGATCTTGAGATAGTCCTCCCTTACAAGCCAGAAACCTGGTATCAAAAGCTTATAGATGAGGTCACATCAATTACTATACACTTTAACAACGGTTTTACGTGTGAAGAGGCGAGGTTTAGTCATAATGTCAAGGTACCACAAGAGGTATCTGGAATTGGATTCGGAATTGCATTTGGTGCACTGTTTGCAGTGTGGAATGGAAAAAGGCGACGCAGAAATCAACGACAAAATGAAGATGATGATTGTGATGATCAATATGTGGAAATGGGTCAGCAACCAAGGCGAACAAATGGTTCACTAGCATCTGATCCAGTGGTACAATGGCGCAGAAAAGACTCTGTCATTGATGCAAATGAGATGATGGAGCAACAAAGAGTGATATATGGTGATGATATGGATCAATACAGATCAAGGGTTTGATGTACAAGTGCTAGAGTGTATGATGATGATGATGATTGTATGAATGCGAAATAGATGCGTTTTGCTACTTATGAATGCATTGGAACTGAAAACATATGTACCCCTCTTACACGCTTTTAGGAGTAGCAATTAGCTTGGCTCTCTCTAGGATACATTCTCTCTAGAGTATTGCAATCAGCCTTTGGAGCCTTCAGTCTTTCTTCTATGTACCTCTATCTACATATTATGGTATGTACTTAGAGAGAGAGAGAGAGAGAGAGAGAGAGAGAGAGAGAGAGGCGCAGCGTACCTACTTATGTTCAAGTATTGTAAGTAGAAGCAAGGAGAAAGAATAAGGGTTTTATGGGACTCCTCTATGGTCTGAAGAAGTTGAAGAAGAGATGATGATGATCATGAATTTGACCTGCGTCATCGATCAAAAAATAAAATGTGTCTTGTACTTCCGTAAAATGTGTCGTACTTCCGTCCTGCAATCACGCACTTCCATGCGTTATTGTACTTCTCAGGTCTCTCCAAAGGCCTACGGGATAGTGGGCACTTTTGGTGTTCTGTTGTGGGTTGCGCCCACATAGTTCCAACAACTGTGGAAAGTTGGTACAAATGTTCTCAAAATACCCGTAAAATGACGAAGCATACCCCTTAAATGACTTAAATCCATCAAAATCTGGTTGAGCTTTTTTCTTGAGAGGGAATCTCTTGTCGGAGTGCCCACGCGCCCGCTATCCCGATACTTAGGCCTAAGTACCTACTCCCCAACCACCACTTTCCCACATTCCACATTCCGCACAGCACCAGCACCGAAGATTCACATCAAGCTCAACTGATGTGTTGCATGCTCACTATCTACGTATCTACCTCTTGACACCACCGCCACACAAACAAAAGCAAGTACATAGAATTCCCTCGCACAGCATGGCCACCTCCTCTCATAAGAAACGCAGCCGGGTAATTTACAGCGGTGATGTCAGCAGCAGTTGCCTATCATCGATGCCAACATCCGTAAATATAATGTCTTCGCCAACAGAAAAGGACGCGGAATACGAGCGTGCAGTCGCCTTCTTACGTAACTTCCACTCGACACGGGTGGCGGCTCTATCACCGACCTCAAGGACGCCTCTTGGTGCAATTTCTGAGATTGGAATTGGAGACTTAGTCAATGACTTTTCATTGGCGCTACAGGTAGAATCATCCTCTAATTTGAAGACGGCGAATGCAAGCTGTTCTTCGTCGTTCAGCCGCTCATCTCCGAGGATAAAAAAGACAGCAACCTCCACCTGTCTTATTGACCTAGCAGCAACCTCTGCAAGTAGCACTAGTAGTAGTAGCAGCAGCGACAGCAATATTGTTGATGACGAAGTCTCTCGCTCTCGTCATCATCAAGCCAGAGACGACGCTTTTTCCGGGGCTTGCAGCACATCATCCGACTTTGGTGTTGGGTACTATGGCTTAAATGACTTAGGCAACAAGCGCCATTGCAGTAACCGTGTTCGGTAATTTTGATCAAGAATCTTATAGATGTAGCTGCATGGGTTGAGAATAGCCAACATTGTGGTTTGATTGTTCCATGCACCAAATTTTGAACGTGTTGTACATACTTATCGTCTAATGTATTGTAAATATTCCAATTTTGATATCAGATACCAGGTGTCAACTTGTTTAATCGTTATTTTGTGTGTGTGTGCAGGCTGAAACGTGCTTGCAATTTCTTCCAGCTAAACTTGACGGATGCTCATGTTCATCCTCACAGTAGATAGAAAGGCTTCTGCAAATTTGAGCTCGACTTGTGTAGGAACATAATCCCGATTATTCTCTGATGATGCACCTCCTGTGTCGTCTACGAGAAGGCCTTCATCACTCAGCTCTGGAAAAAGAACATTTTTTTCTGAGTCGTGTGAAATCCTGTCATTATCGTCATCATACTCAAGAATTGTAGGTATGCCGTGAAAATATCCACGACTCTTTCCACTCAACACCATACAATCACCAGCCTGTAACAGTATCGCAGTGGGCAATACCTCCCTCGACTCTCGACCAAGAAGAAAGACACCAGGTGCACCAAGTGAGATTGTTACAAGAGGGAGTGATAGATTCGATTCTACATTGTCTTGATGCCCACCTAATCTGTCAGCTGGTCTCTGGAGATGATAAAAGTTGCAAATGGCCATGTTAAAGTCAATAGCCGGATCTCTTTGGCTTTTGTCGCCTGTCTGCGCAGCCTTTGCGGTTGCATGCTGTGCTAAGGACACAAGCCTAGAGTGTAACACCTCGGCACCAGAGATCAAATCATATCGCCGATCTCCCCAGTTGTAGTTGAATGCACCTAGGTTCAGATAACGTAATTTCGACAACGGAAATGAGTCGATCTTCCTCTTCTTTGATGCACTTTCCGCTTTCTCTGAAGCTTTCTGTGTGTACGATTCCATTTGAGGACCCCAGTTTGTTTGACAAATGATACTGGCATCAGATGGTATCGTTAGCTGCGACTTGATTTTCTCTATTTGCTTTCTTTGTTGTTTCCGCTGTTTCTTGGGGGCATCGTACGCAAAACACTTGTTTAATGCGTCCGCGACGCTTGAGTAATCAAGGTTCAATGGACGCAAGGCCAGTGCAGCGAGAGCAAGTTGGTCAACTTTCCTCGGCACAAAATTGCGAAATATGACAGCCCCGTGCTCTTCTGCCAATGATTTAGTGCACTGTAAGTCTTGCTCCTCCTCGGTCCTGTCAACTGTACATCCAAGTACACGAGTTATTGTACTGTTCCCCTGATTTTGTAGCATCGAGCGCAGTTGTTGCATAGTTCGTATTCCCCGAAGTTTCTTCTCTGCCACACGATATAAATCTGTTTTGACGTTGTTGTTTGCCGATGCCGTATTCACTGGCCATCTTCTCAGCAGCGAAATTATCTCGTTGTGATTACCAGCCATGGCTAAATCTAATGCACTTTTACCATCTACATCCAGTATTGAAGGAGAGATGTTGACTTCTGAAAGCAACCAACGACACACGGCTAAGTGACCGTTCATTGCAGCAACATGTAGGCAAGATCTTCCTTTCGAATCTTTTGCAATTGGAATGGCGGGATATGATTTACGTGAGACACGACGTAGTTGCTCCAAGTCCCCGGTAGAAGCGAGTGATATTGATTCCGACTGCAGCTGTAGATTCTCGGCTGAAGAGATTGGATTATCCATTGTTTTGCCTGGAACTGTTCTTTCTGCAACATTGAGCTCTTTAATGATTGAACGAATTGAATCATCCAGTTTGGAAGCAAGTGATGCCGTAACTCCTCTCTTCTTCAGCTCCTCCAAAAACTTTGGCACGTGTTCGGATTCTACTCCATGAAATACTGCAGTTCCATAACCTCGTTTTGTCGGTTTATCTTGCTTGACCATCGATTCCCAACAATCGTTTGAGTGCAACGCAATTGCTGCCTCCCTTGACGCTCTCACTTTCACTCCACCCCGCCGAGACATTTCGGTCATGAACCCACGCACAGCAGAGTCCAGTTTGGCTGTAGAAAGCCATTTTGCCAGGAGTGGTCCATCTTGAAGTGCATTATTAGCGCCCTGTCCTTTGAACGGGGACATTGCATGCGCAGCATCACCGAGTAGTATCACACGTGAAGGGATCCTTCCATGTATTTCTAGTTCTCGACGATGCTCAATAAATATTTGCGGATCACGATCTAGTAAAGCAGTGCCCCAAACCGTGTCTAATGGTGTGTTCTTTACCATGTCTGGAAATGGCTCATGCCATTCTTTACATCGATTGAGAACTTCTTGTTGCATTTCACTTTGGGACAAATTACTCAGACGCTTGCTTTCATTTGCATCTGCCGGAAATGATAGTTGCCACATTGTCCGTCGCCTATTGGAAGATGATATCCGACTCCCCTCGAATGGCATTATGAACAGACGATGAAATCCATCCAATGTGTAGAAACCTCTTTCGTCGATATGTGGGTGGAAATGATCAGTGATTCCTAGTATAATGAAGATTCCGATCAGGGCTGGCGATGTGTATGTAACAACTTCGTCTATTCCATTGTTTGTTCTTGTAGTAGGCAATGCAGTTTGAAGATATTGTTTGGCAACTACACTGTTCACTCCATCTGCCCCAATGAGTAGATCCACTTCATCGGTAGTTCCATCGTCAAATGTTAGTAGCACCGGCCGTTGATGAGCATCACTAGACGTCTTTTTGCATTGCTTGTTACCAATTTGTTCTATCTTGTCCATCATTGCACGATCAACATATGTAATTAATCGTTTACCCCATGAAATACAAACATTGTTATCAACATCATTTGCTTGAAGCGCCTTCCATAAAATCGATCGAAGTTCACTCCTTGGTATACGCAGGTTACCTCTTTGCCCACTTCCTCGTGTATTTAATTGTTTTTCTTCTTCGTAAAATGCATTTCCAAAATAACCTTTTATCACACCTTCCGCAGTGAAGAGGTAATGACATCGACTAGGACAATCTCGCTTCGCAACCTCTTCTAGTACACCAAGCTTTTGCAACGGACCATTGGGATCATAAGTGAGTGTCATCCCGTAGCCTTCTTTTCTATCGGAGAATGATTTGTCTCTTTCGTAGATTGTAATATTGTATTTGGTTGATGTTATTGCTGATTGCTTCTTTTCATTTTGCATATTGATGATGGCAAGTGCCGCAGCGATGCCTCCGAGACCACTCCCGATGACAGCTACATGACATGTTCTTACTTCGGAGGCTGCTGCGTTCTTTTCCATGCTGTTTGGTTTTTGTCTTGCAGACGACATCATAACTTAGTGGTTGTATTGCTCGTCTGCTCTAGTGAATCATAGGCCCATTCAATATTCAACTAAGATTGGTCAACACAAAGAGGTGCAGGGTAGATAGAAGCCACTATCGATGTCTCGGTTAGAAATATCTCTTGCCCGGCGATGTGCTGTGTGTTACTTATGGGTTATTATGGATGAATTGGGTGTGCGGATGTGAGATTTATGATGTGGTTTATCTACTTTTGTTGTGTGTTGTGAGTTGGGAGTTGGAGATGAAATAATTGTGCGGATAGCTAGCGAGGCGGCAGAGATATGAATATCATACTATTCCTACGTGCGTGCCAACGTAAAAAGAAATTTATTGTTTATCATCATCGACAATCGAAAATATGCCACACCATATGTCGAGAGCTTGTTGAGAGCAGCTACTCTCCACACTGCCCTACGACGAACACACACCCTTTTACTCATCGCACTATACGCGATCGGCGTTTCCAGGTCGTGTAGCTGACCGTAACTTCTCTTTGGCAGCATCCACCGAGAGGCTCCACATTGACCGCGTAGTGTGCACAAAAACAAAAAGCCTCTCCCTAAAACACTCTCTAGATATTATTTGTTGTAGAGAGAGAGAGAGAGAGAGAGAGAGAGAGAGAGAGAGAGAGAGAGAGAGANTCTCTAGATATTATTTGTTGTAGAGAGAGAGAGAGAGAGAGAGAGAGAGAGAGAGAGAGAGAGAGAGAGAGAAGTAATTCAAGACGAGGGCCGACTACACCCTCAATACAAATCTTCCCTGTGCTGGTCATAATTATCAATAATGGCCTATTTTGGCAGGGTTCTCCCCATACTGAAAATGAATGTTGCCAATTTTGTGTTTTTGGGCTTCAACAGTGTTCCGTTTCACATTGTCAACGTTCGGCCATAATTCTCAGCGTTCGGCCATAATTCTCAGCAATGGCCTATTTCGGCAGAGTCGCCATACTGACAAAACGAATGTGCCAATTTTGGTGATTTGGGGCTTCAGGAGTGTTCCGTTCACACATCCCCTCAACGTTCTCAATCTGTTCTCAATCCAGACGTTCACGGTCACAACATTGTTTTTTTATCAGTCGAAATCACTTCGCTTATAGTAAAGTGTCGTTCCTAACAGTCACACAACATTCCTTTTAACAAAGTAAACACAAAACACATCATCAACAATGAGAGTCGCTTCCATCGCCCTATTGGGATTGTCAGCCATCGATGTCAAAGGCAACGGCGCAGAATCACCAGGCGCAGACACGCGATCCATGCGGAGTCCCCCAGCTCCAAATGAATGGAGATGGAGCAAACCGACAACACATCCAGTAAAGACTTGGGCTGGATGGAACGGAAACAAATGGGATTCTTGGTCTTGGGGTAAACCAACTCAGCCGCCAGTCAACGCTTGGGACAGCTCATCGTGGTCGTCAGGAAAGGGTCCTTCTTATTGGGTGCTCCATGGCTGGGGTGGAGATGTGTGGACTAACAATCATGCGTGGACTGGAGATGGTTGGAGTCCAAATAAGCCCGTAGTTGTGCCAACTCCAGCACCTTCTTCAGCATCTAGTCAAGAGAAGACTCAAGAGCCCACTCAAAAGCCCACTCAAGAGAAGACTCAACAGCCGAGTCAAGAGAAGACTGAGGAACCACGCGAGGCTTCAAGAGGACCTTCAACCTCACCTTCTAGTAGCAGTAGTTTGGTTCCAAGTGAATTTCCGTCAAATAACCCGTCAGGTACTCCTCCGCAATCTGTACTAGCCACATCTTCCGGTAACATTACCATTACTGTGGAATGGCCTATTGAGAACTGCGGTTATACCACAGCTGTATGCAATCGTATCTTTTGTGAAGGATTACTCAAGGCACTCCGCGACGAATTATTCCCCAACGGAGCTGATAATGATTACCAATCTGGCAACGTTGGTCTGACATGTGATCCTGAGACTGAGACTCGACCTGATCAGCAAGATTTTGTATCAACCACAACTAATCTTGTCGGAGAATCAGCAATCGCTCTTTTCCCGACAGAAGTTCGTCTTGTTATTCAGTGTGATGTGACAGATCCGAACTGCGAAGATGAAGTTGCTCAAGCAGCAGCAGCTGCTGCAGCTTTTGTAGCCCTTCCGAACGTTGAATCCCTTTCGTATTTTGATATCAAACAAAGTATCTCGGACGTATTAGCACTTCTTGATGATCCACAACCAGATCCAAGTACGAATGAGTTCTTTGCCGAGTTGACGTTTTCTTATGATGGATTTTCATTGGGACCACCGGTCATTTTGCCTATCCCTGATGATATCCCTGGTTTTAAACTATTCGGAGGAGGTGATTGTTTGGACATCAACGGAGACTGGTTTTCAATGTTTACTTACAGAGATACTGTCGAGAATGAAAGAGAATGCGCCATTAGATGCAATACGTCACCTTGCTTTACCACTTACGCCTGGATCCTTGTGGGAATGACTTTTGAAGTCTATCCAAACAGGGATTATTGCAGCTGCCTTTTTAGGAGTCTTATAGAAATGTCCGATATCCAAAGAGATGACTTTAATGAGTGTATGGGGGGCCAAGGCTATGCTGATATTAGACGAGGACCAACCAATCAGGTAGGGACGGTTGCTGGCACAACTGACGAGGGAGCTTACACATGCTACGAGGTCGAGGGCGTCCCATCCCTCAAGGTTCCTGGTTTTGAATTAGTCGGACAGGGCTATTGCGTGGATATTGATGGAAAAGATTTTTCAGAGATAGTTTTCAATGTCACGACTATTCAAGACTGCGCCAATGAATGCAACACGGCCTCTTGCTTGTCCGAAGATTACGAGTGGATCCTCGTGGGTATGGATATTCGGACTCCTGATTTTCGATGCTCCTGCCTTTTCATTAATCACAGCTTCAGCGAGAAAACTAAACAAGCGTGTGAACTTGAGGATAATTTTGAGAAACTTAACTTCGTTATTGAAAATGCAGGGGGAGTTGCTGGCACGTCACCAAGCAACACGCTTGGCTACAATTGCTACAAAGTAGTGGAGTAGAGATCTACAGCAATTACAGAGTTCAAAACACGTAGTGTTGATGAAATGTCGTGTGTACCACATCATCATTCTGGCTTTGTTGATTGTGGCAGAGCTAACGCTCTCAGTGTGTTGTCTTTTTTCGTTTTACTTTTTTTGTTCTGGCTGCTACCAGTTGGAGGCAGAGTAAACGTTATAGGAATCATTTTTAGTCTTTTCGTTCCCAACCAACTAAGCCTTTTATATAATTTGAGAAGCTGCCTCCTTTATCGTGGTACAGATAGTAGGGCAATAAATATTTTCGACTCAAGCAAATGTTACTATCATTATTGCTGCATCTGCATTCTTGTAAAACCTGTCCTGATGGGTCCCGATTTTGGCCCCAGCTTTTACGCCCTGACTGATTGTAATTCATTGATTATGCGTAAAGAGAAACTTCTAATGACTCTCAATAGAGTTGGCACGAATAGCAAGGAAGTATAGGGTTAGGGTTGCAATCATCTCTGTTTGTGTCACAGCTGTACGCTACGGCCTGGTAGCTGAGGACCTGATGTGAGGCTCACGTCTCTGAGAAGCCAGAATCCGGGAGGCCCGTCTGAGATGAACATTTGCCTATACTGGAACACTTGATGACTCAGCATCAATGACCCATCATGTCAGCAATGCTGGAGTCTCGCAGGTGGCCTGATGATGATGCTCTATTTTGATATTTTGGAAGGTATGTGTAGAGAGCACTAAATCTGAATTCAGCCACATTATAGAGCAGCTTTCAATGGATCATTATACTCGTTCAACATGGCAAGAAAATACTTTGCCACTGCTCAAACATGCTCAAACATACTGCACCTTTATCTGTAGTGATTGAGTTTGAAGCTTTTGAGTATATTGTTCGTCGTCTTCTTTGTTTTGCTGCTACCCAAACTAATATAAGCTATGATTCGGTTTTAGTCTCTTTCTTTGCCAGCAACCAACTAAGTATGTCTTTTACATAATGCGAGAAGCTGCCTTGCACCTCTTGTGCAATGCAAACTGCGCGCGTGGAAGATGTGATAATTACCTTTACGATTTACGACGTCGTCATAGTCATAGTGTGTGATGATCCATTTTTTTGGCTGGCACAAGAGCACGACACACAACATGAAACTCTAGATAGATAATCCACTATGCTATGACGGCCCATTCAACGACCCATTACAGTTGCCTTTCACTTTCAGCACGGCTCATGCGCCTCGTTTGCAACCTTATATTCGTGTGCCTTGTACTCGTATGCGACCTAAGATGAGGCATACATCTCTAGAGTAGAGGAGTAACTGAGCAGCTTGTAAGTCGTGGCCTAGCGATAATGCGGAAGTCTTTGACATGTCTTCGCAAACCTCACATATTATTATGAGATATGTAGTCTCCATACACCAAATGGAATGAAATGGACAAAAAGAGGGAGCTGTTATTGTCGTCTGCGTACTTACAATACTGCGTACAATACTGCGTACAAGGGGGCAAAAAGTAAGTACAAAGACCGGGAATCGAACCCGGGACCTCAGCCGTGTTAAGGCCGCGTCATAACCAACTAGACCATCTCTGCTCGATTCTGATGAGGTTGAATAAGTATTTATAAATAAAACGCCCTATAGGAGCGAAGTTATCTATTGTATTCTAACCAACATCTTACTGCATTTGGTGAAGGTAGACAACATTTTCATCTCATTTTCATACGATACGAGACAAATTGGTATCTCTCTCTAGAGAGAGAAGCAAGTTTGCCAGCGCCTACAATATCATAAAGGCTGGCCAATCTCATTGCGGTGATTAGGTCAAGGTCTGGTGGTTGCCAAGCTAATATCTTGAGAAGAAGATCCTGATTTTGAACGAAGAAATTTCAAAATTCAAAAATCATCGACACATATCTCGTGTATCTTTTTGCATCTCCTTCAAAGAACAGCAATCCAATATACAATAT
>JALLBH010000645.1:0-14917 GCA_036940005.1 Skeletonema menzelii
ACAGTACCACGTAACTAACGTGCGTACAAAAATAACCTAAACCCCCACTTACTTAATCAATCTATCCAAATCCAAATGCGACCTCCCGCCTCTATCTCCCCAAGCGCCGGAGGAACATACCATTATCTGTGCATATCCTACCATAATAAAAAGACGATGAAGAAGCAACGGATACGACGACTGCGACTAATCACCATCGTGACGGTGGTGCCCCTCTCTGCCGCCACTATTATCTCCGCCTTTTCACCGCCATCCTCCTCCTCGCTGCTCGTTACAAATCAGCGCAAAATCTCTACTGTTCCTCATCTTCAAAGCACCAGCAGCAATTCGCAAGATGCCTCCTCTGACGAAGAACTCACCATCGAGGGATATTCACGCTGCCTCTCACCATGGGAGGCCAAACGGTCGGTCAATAACGAGTCGCGCCAATATAGCATTATTGATCGCAAGCCCAAGTGGCAAAAACCGCTTTCGGTGATAACGAAGGGAGTGAAGAAGGTGATGACGAAGAAGGTCAAGCCTGGCTCGCTTATTTTGCTGAGGTGTGGGGAGTCCAAGTGGACCAAGACTGGACGGTTTACTGGTTGGGGTGAGTATATCATATCTTTATTTATCATGTCTATATTGTGTACAAATGCATGCGTGCATGCATAGAATACATGTGTTCTTTGATGACTAACCGATCAACAATTCCTATATATCTCAAACATATAATATAAACAGCCGACCCAGACATCATCAAACCCGGCATACTCGAAATGGAACACGCCGCCCGCCTCCTCCTAAGCGAGGGCTACGAACCAGACATCATCTACACATCCCGCCTAACACGCGCTGTCAAAAGTACATGGGCGGTCCTTAACGAACTCAACGCCCCGTATCTGCCCGTGTACAAGAGTTGGCGTCTCAATGAACGTAATTACGGAGCACTGACTGGATTGAAAAAGATGGATGCCGCGAAGGAATTGGGTGTGGAGGTAGTACAGGCTTGGAGGAATTCGCTCAAGGCACGACCACCACCGATGAAGAAGGATGATGTGTATTATCCGGGGAATGATAGGAGGTATGATGATTTGGGGGAGGATCAGATTCCCTTGACGGAGAGTTTGATGGATTGTATGGAGAGGGCTAGGCCGTTGTGGGAGTATGGGATTGCGAAGGAGATTGAGAAGGGGAATACAGTGCTGGTAGTGGCGCATACTAATACGTTGAGAGGGTTGATGAAGGTGATTGATGGTGAGTTTGATGATAGGGAGATTTGTTGTATTCTATTGGACAAATCATTGCTGACATCTTTTTCTTTCGCGCCTCTCGTCCTTCTCTATCTCTTAGACATTGACGACAATGATGTGCAAGAAGTCTCCATGCCAGCAGGTATACCATTCGTCTACAAATTCGATTCCAACATGAAGCCTCTTCCACCGGCTGAGGGCAAACTATCTCAGGCACACACCTCTGGAATCTTCCTTGAAAAGCCAGGTTTGCTCAAAGAGGCACTCAAGAAGACTGAGGAATGGAACGAAGTTGTCCCTGGCAGTTTCGGACAAAAGGTGAAGGTCAATCGTGTCTCTTCGTTGGAAAAGGCTCTCATGAAGTTGAAGGAAGATAAGGCCATGTCTGCGGGACAGGGAGGGGTTGTTGTGGATCCAAATGATGACGGTCAATTGATTGTTACAAATAACCTTGCCGAATTTGAAGAGATTGATTCCGAGTTTGAAGACTTCTTCGATATAGCTTCTGTGAAAGCAGAGGCTGACTCTTGTGCCTTGCCGAATATTCAAAAGGCCGATGAGATTGCTCCCGGCATTATGAAGCAGGGCAAATCGAAGGATCCTGTGGTAGTTTTCATACGTCATGGAAGGACACCTCATAATAACTTGGGTCTCTTTACGGGGTGGGAAGATCCGCCGCTGGCTCCTGATGGAGAAGAAGATGCAAAGAATGCAGGGAAGCTATTGAAGCTTCACGGATTTGAATTCGATGTTGTGTATACGTCGTGGTTAACGAGAGCAATTGAGACTGCCTGTAAGTACATCATGTATTGTGACTTGTATATATGGACATGATTGTACATCAATTATTCATAACTAACTCTTTCTTTTCCTGTCCTGTCTAGGGTATTGCATGGATGAGCTTGGAGACGTATGGGTACCTCTTATCAAATCTTGGCGTCTCAACGAAAGAATGTATGGTGCCCTAACAGGCAAAAGCAAGCAAATGATTGCCAATGAGTATGGAGATGACCAGCTGAAGAAATGGCGTCGTGGGTTCAAAATTTGTCCGCCGCCAGTTTCCTCCTATTCATTGAGCTACCCTGGGAACGACTACAAGCGTACCAAGTACGTCAGGGACCTGAGGATCTCCCTGTCGGAAACTATCAATCGCAGTTGGGAAGCGAGAAAGTTGCAAATCCATCGTAAATTTCCCAAAACTGAAAGTCTGCACCTTTGCATGAAGAGATCAATCCCATACTACACTGAAAGAATTGTCCCAGAAGCAGTCAATAAGGGCAAAAGGGTGCTCATTACCAGTCACGAGAATGCAATCAGAGGCATCTTGATGCATCTGTGTGAAATCCCTGAAGAAGCAATGAATCAGTTACACTTGCCAAACGGATTGCCGTTGGTGTATAATGTCAAGAGAAAGTGCATTACGCTCCTTGACGATGGAAGTGGTGTGGATCCAATGACGAAGCATGACTTTGGCCCAGCAGCACAATATCTATTCCGGCCATGTGAACTTGATGATGACTTCTTTGATCAGATGGAACAACAGGCTACACAGAATCAGGCGAATTCGAAGGAGGCCGATGCAACAATAGAAAGAGAAATAGTTTCATCAACTCGAATGGCAGAAGTCGTAGAAGGTATGACGGCTGAAGAAGCATCTCTGGCGAGAGAACAACGACTTTCAGGAGTGCCAATGATTGAGGCTGATGATACACCAATAGTCACTCACATCATTGAAGGAATGAAGGCCGAAGGAGCTGAAGCAGCAAGAACTACTCGCTTGCAGTAAAAGTGAGAAAACAAGTGAAAAGAATTGCACTGTAGTTTAACGTGCTTGAAGGAAGTAGAGTACGATTTTGGTGCGTGATGTAAGCACGTCATGGTTAGGATAGTAGTATAATAATGTTTGATTTGCTCTTATCATGTCATCGTCGTAGCATTATTACAAGATCCCTAAACCCCAAATGAATTTTACTTCTTGCACAAGAGCAGAGCAATGACGGGATGTGTCACTTGCAGTCTCATGCAAAGCTATCATCAATCAGCGCCACACAGCCAGCATACACTGCGCATTCCTTCATTGCATCACTCGCACAAGAATATTCGTCTTCTTCTTCCACACAACACATGTGGTTGTGACACAAATGCTGGCAGTTGGACGGTGAGTCGCCACCGCAGGCAAAGGTAATTTGCTCTGCAAGTAGTAGCATGTCTTGCTGTTGCGTTGAGTAGTAGGGTGATTGCTCAACACTCGGAGGCTCGTTCCTTTTGTCGCCGTGAAGAAGCGAATCATCTCCTAAAGCTAGTACCAAAACGATGCATGCTGCGATGCCCACGACAATTGACGAAACAAAGACGATAACTTGACATCGAGCCAAACATTCTTTCATATTCTTTTGAACGGATGTCTTTCGATTTTCTTTACCGCCTTCTTCTTCGTCACCATTATCATTACCACTGTTGAAACTAACTAACAGTCGCCGCAGTTTCCTTTGCTTCCTTGGTTCGTAGAGCTCGGATGGATCGAGATTTGAGTTCCAAAGAGGAAATCTAAATCTGTTCGCGGCTGAACGCTTCTCTGCCTCTTGAACTGTTTTCAGAAAATGTGTTGACCCAGCCGATTCTGAATTGTCATCTTGATCATGTTCAGCCATGTATTGCTCAATATCGCTCTTCCCGTGGACAGCAGTGCCTAGTTGCTGCTGCGGCAGCGTCGTCGTGTTCGTCGATTCATTCTGAGGGGCAGGCAACTCAACCGACATAAAACTCCCCCTGGCACTACCTTGCTCCAAGCTTTGGGTTAGGCTTGAGTCCGCTGTAGATCGCCGCTGCGGTCTCTCGCTTGTCTGGCGGTATTCTTCTTTGAGTTTTAGGTAGCTTGTATCGATTATCTTCGCCTTCGTCTTTGTTCTTATTGGAGCTGCTTTTGCTTTGGATTTTGCTGCCGCTTCGCCTTTTGTTGGTACTTGAAGGATAACAAGTTCGCCATTCCCATAATTGAGAGCAATTTCACCCCGGAAAGGAGGTGTAGCAGATGTGTCCAAGCTTGACGAAGAGGGTGATCGTGAGACAAATCCCCCCCGACTTGATTGAGTGGTTCGTGTAATCGAACCGGCTGATGCATCTCTCTCGGGCTTCTCTTTGTGGCTGCCCGCAAGAGAGCCAGCATTACTCCCCCATTCAATTGTAGAGAACGTGCTTGAGTATTGTCGACGAAAATTAGGATTGACGGCACAGGGGATGGAAAGTTGCGTTGCAGCTGTCGGCTGCTGCTGTATGTCGGATTCGGATTGGGAAGGGACAGTCATGTTTACCTTTCGCTCATTCGGCTATCACCATCACCTGCACATAGATGAATCTGAATTATTATGTGCATTGTAACTGCGGTCTCAACCTCAGGCTTCAATCTTGCTTAGCAATTCAGCCAGGTGCTCTGAAACACTTCTTCTTCTCTCTACTCTGTGCTTGATTGTTTATTGCGCAGCCGGGGTCATTTCCACTTTGTGAGGACATCGAGTACCGGTGAGAGAAATTCACAGATCAAAAAGTGCACGACGACAGTCACTATGACTGGACAACCGGAATCTTACTTACAATAAGGTATTTTTATCAACCCCTCTACTTAGCTTGCTCTGACGACAAGACCAAGGAGACGGGCCAACAAAAATCCACCCTCTTCCGTCACCATTAGTGCTGTAATCCAAGTGTTCCTCAGTATCAGGAGCATCTACTTTTCATCGTCGGGAACACCTCTTCAATATTTAGTGAAGGTGCAAAAGCCTGCCGGAATTGCGAAGTTGAAGTGGCCATGCTCATGCTGGGAGGTAATCCACTCATAGAGTATACATAATAAATGAGAAGATATTGTACTCCTTCTACTTGGGTGAAAGGAGTGAAAAGAAAGAAGAAAGTGAGGGGTCAAAGTTGTTACGATGGAAAACAGAAACTGCGTTTACGTTTCCCGCTGTCTCCTGAGAAATACCAGACAGGTGTCTGAGATCTACTTACTTATGTAGCTTGATGCAGGCCTTTTGGAAGGATAACCTTATATACTAGCTTTGTACCGGTCATGTATGGTACCTGTTACTCGTGAAAGACAAAAGTTTGTAGGTACTCGTGAAAGACTCGTGAAGTCACCATATTTTATTTGCAACTTTTTTGCTCTGTGCAGTGTGCAGTTCTTCTTTACAACAGTCAATACATAGGCCTGAAGGAGTAATGCTTTGGTAACAGAGGCAATGCTCGGGTCTAGAGAGAGGGGCAGGTCAATGAGCGACGATAAATGCAAGCAGTGAGAGGTAGGAGTACACAGCAACAAAAAAGACGCACTAATCGACTACATCACAGCAACAACGAGAGACAACAAGATGGCATCATCCCAACGTCGGCCAGCACGCCGAGCGAACAAACACTTGATGAGCCGTCAATACACATCATCTTTCTCGGCAATCGACTGGGGTGGTTTTCTAAGTGGTAGTATGCGCAGCACTGCTCGACATCGGGAGAGTGATTTTAGTGTTGGGACGGAGTCGATTGATATTCCTTCTTTGGGCAGCGCCAGCAATCGCGGTGGCGATGGTGGTAGCGGCAATAAGAAAACAACCAACGCGGCGGCAGCATTATCAAGAGAGGATGGCTGTCCAGACGAAGAATCTGTCGGATCGAAAATGTTGGTAGAGCAAATATTGCAAGAGACGGACCAGATGGCAAGAAGACCGCCTCTGTGGAAAGGGGTGAAGAATCTTTATGCTCCGGAAAAGAAAAAGCAGCGGAAACAACAGCAGAGAGTTAGTTTTAGTCTAAATGTTGAGGAAGATGGTGATGGCAAGGATGGTGATGAGAGGATTGATATTGCAAAGAGTGGGGAAGGTAATGACGAAAAGGAAAGCGAGGAAGTAGGAGTATCTACATCAACGTCGAAAAGGTGTGTTGCAATCACAGTGTTGACAATCGTTGTGTCCGCCGTCGTATGCTTCATCGCAATTCCAAGGAATGGACAAGGTGTGATGTACGAACAGCAGCAGCAGCAGCGGGGACAAGAAATGCTCGAACTTGCAGAACAGATTACCATCGCATGTGGGGAGTCCTCTCTTCTCCTCCGCAGCATCAAAAGCAAGAGTAGCACTACTGGTATCATAGATGCAAAGAGTGGAATGGCAACTTGTCAAGCGTTATGTCACAATCACATGTGTTGTGTGGAAGAAGATGAGGAATATTCGTGTAAGAGTGATGTAACGAAGGATTGTGCCGTGTATGTGGGTTGTGAGGCGTTGATTGATGATAACTTTTGGTAAAAATGTATGGGGAGTGTGTGTATCATCTACGCACTTTGACGGGGAAGGATAACATAGTAAATAATTACTGAGATATATTTCTAGATGCAAGATCTATTAGTCTTTCGCCAAGGTGTTGCTTTCATCTTGAGGGTGTTATTCTTGACTGCGATGCAGCTTTTGAGACAAATATAAGCAATAAAAGAGGTCCAATTCTTAGCACCATCATCGCGACAAAATATATCCGTTTTATTGTGCGGTCGTTCTTTATTGTTGCTATGCATCAACGAGCATATGAGATCGTCGGGGCTCTAGAGAGGCTACTTAAAGAGTCTAAAGTTGTTGTTTGGTTTGTTGGTAGAGTGATTTTGGAGATGCCCATCTCAAAGTAGACTCACGACTGAAAACGCCAATCTACTATCTACTGCTGACTAACTTAGCAAGTGTCCCGCCACTTTCTCACCGCACCTTGAACCTACGTCACCCAACCACCTCACCTTCCCAACAACTAACATGGACACAATGTCAGCCTACTCACCTTTGCTGCTATGCTAAAGCTGTCATCAAACACAGTAGACAGCTCATCGGGTCGTCGTGACTTCTTCCGGATTCTTCAAGTCTTTTGCATACCGCCGCCGCTAACAACTTAACATACTATCAAAAAAGTCGACCTACAAAATTTTTATCAAGCAACTTCAAAATTTCACCACAAATCTCAATATTATACACTGATACACCATGAAGAGACGAAATAATCGTCATCATGTTCGAAGCAACTCATTTAATATTACCTCATTATCGTACTACTTTACTCACCACACTTCAATTCTTCCAACCAACGAGAGTGCAACAACAAAAGGTAGAAAGAACGAATTGAGAAACAGTGTGCAGGAATTACCATCTCAATTGGAATATCGAATTGATCAAAAGATGAAAAGACGATTGAGACGTATGATGATGGAGGGTGAGGGTGGTGGTGTGTCGTCTACTGTTGTTGTTGGGCGGAATAAGAACAACAGCACTGTTATTGAGAATAATGCTATTGCTACAGAGAAAAAAATTGAAGAGATTGAAGAGAAGGGAGGTATTATTGTAGAGGGTGTAGCTAATGGTATTATAGAGTCAACTGACGACGGAGGAGGGAGGAATGTTGATGTTATTCCAAATGAAGAAGTAGTAGAAGAGGAGGAACTTAATGTGTCCAAATGTAGTGGACAGTCGGACACCATCACTGCAGATGAGGAATTGTCAAGACAGCAGCAGCAGCAACAGCAACAATTTACCCTACAGCAATTTACATTTCAGAGGAGAGCCACTGATTGTAGCGAGGATACTCAACTTGTACGGAATATTAGAAATCGTGATGTTGCGATGGATCAGTGGGATGAAAAAATTGATCGTAATTTGTATCAGCCCCGGCGGCAAGCCAAATCCACCAGGGGATTGATACTTCAAATGATGGGGGAAGAAGAAAATGACGCAGTGAAAGGTGGTGATACTGCTACAGGTAAGGGAGTGGGGGGATTGAAGGAGAGAAATAACAGAGAGGAGAACAAGAGCAAGAGCAACAAGGTGGAGAAAGAGCATGATGAGGAAATACAAAAGGGGACGACGATTCGTAGAGGTACCACTACTACCACAGCCACTGTGGAGACGTCGACAACATCCATACCAACGTCTTCTCAGAGCAATAGCAACAACAACAACAACAACAACAACAACAACAACCACCAAATGGACATGCTCACCGAGGGACAATACTTCCTAAGCATCTCCATGCTAGTATACATGTACTCACATCTTCGTGAAACCTGTCGGATGGGACATACCCGTGTGAAAATGGAGGACATTGATTGCAACAGTAATTCGTCATTTCATCCATCGGAATTACAATTGCTTCTGCCATATCGGCGATCGAGCAGTGCTAGTAGTGGTAGTGCCCCTAGAATGTTTAATTCTTCGTTGTTGGATGGATCAGTGCAATCTATTGACACGTTTTCAGAATCGGAACAACAACAACAACAACAACAACAGCCGCGTAGTTGTTATCTATCTAACAACAACACTCTTACTGCTGGATCAATTATTCGAATTGTTATTGACGAACTAGAAAACAATGACAAGGAAGAATACACGGATGAGTTCTACTTCGATGGGACAAGCCATCAACGAGAGTATGAAGAATCAGTCATGAAAGAATTCCGAAAATGGATTGAAGATTCGCGTGTTAGTCAATTGGATGCAAGTACGCAAGAGATGATTACTGTTATGAGGAAGAATGTGGCTAAAAAGCGGTGGAAGCGAGCCATTAATATGACGAGATTTTCGGTAAAGTCTCTGAGGAGGCTTTCGGAGAATGATGATGATGGTGGTGTGTCTGTGGATAGTACGGAGAATCCAAACACGAATCAAATGATACATTACCTGAGAAGACAGGTGGCACGATATCGGTGGAAGCGAGCGATTGCCAAGGTGAGGCATGGTGTTAGACTTGGTTATCGTCCCAACTTTGATTTCAGTTTAAGTGGGAAGACAGAAGGAAATCAATTTGTCAGTATGGGCAAATTTTTACAAAAGGCGCTCGAGACCGAGCCCAATTACTTCATGGACGGCTCTGTAATGTCAAATCTGATTGAGAGTTCATTGGAAGTTGTTTGGTTTAGTGACTTTACTCAAAATGATGTTGTCTACGGGATTTGTGTCCAGAGGGAGGAGAAGAAGATTACAGTTGTCTTTCGGGGCACGGTCAACGCACACAATTGGAGTATGAATCTTCGATATGATATGATGGAAATACGTAATCCAGTCGAAGATTACTATCCTGGTAGAGCGGAGCAACTTAGTCTTCATTGTGGGTTTGCCTTGTATTTATTGAGAAAGAGGAAGGATTCAGGAAGGTCCAAGATGGATGAAATTTATGAGAAGATAGAGCAGATGGGCAAAGAGCTGGCCCCGGATGGTGATTATAAGCTTTGTATCACTGGGCACTCGATGGGGGGAGCCTTGGCAACACTGTTTGGGTTCTTCTTGGGAGCAAAATTACGTCAAAGAGCAGAAACCAAAAACAAAGAAGTTCAGGTGTACACATTTGCTTCGCCAAGAGTGGGGGGACCAGCCTTCCTGTACGCATATCAACACCTAGAGAGAGCTGGGCTTATCCGACACGCTAGATTCTCTTGCACAAATGACATTGTCCCGCTGATTCCATTCTGCAACTTTCGACCAGATAAGTTGAAATTTTACAAGCATGTCGGTATGAGAGTCCAGCTACACAACATCGGAGCAATTGGGAAGTGGCGCCTACGTAGACGGTTGGATGTGTCTTATCCTCTTTGTCATGATTGGTATTCGACGATTGAACGTGGTTTGATGAATTGTATACTTGCACATCCAAACACACCTCGAGGATACAGCATTCTCCATAATCTCACAGAGTATCAAACGAGGTTACACTTTGCCTTGTCATATCGAAAGGCGCTTGCATCAACAGTGTTCTTCCTTGATCAGAAGCGTCGGCGTCTAAAAAGCCTGGACGAGTACTACGCCTTTCGTAGCACGATGATGCTTGACATAAATGGCGATCTTCTGTCATCCTCGGTTGGCACTGGCACCAACCTTAATAGGAGATTGACTGTTGTCTTTTTGGTGATCCCATTGATGTATGCTTGGACGCGGCTCCTGTCTGTAGTGACCAATGCTGAAATAATTATACCCCAGATTGTGCATTGGGTTGTCATGGAACAAGCACCGAAGGTTTTGACGGCTATTCCCTTCCTCTTGATACTACAAAATCTGCTGAAACTATCGCTTGGGCTCACTTTCATTATTGAAACGATCAAGATTGGAATTAAAGCACCGAATGTTCGTTGGGGTAGGTTCAAAAAAATGTTTGGGCGACTGATACTGACAGCACCGGCGTTCACTGTCTGGGCGAAGTTCATTATACGTTTGACAAACGCTGTAATACCCGAGAACGCCCATCGATTGGTACTGCAACTTCTATTCAATCTGTACAAGCTAGTGCCATTCTTTGCTGGCCCAATATACAAGCTCCTTCAGTTGAGCTTTGGATTGAGTTTCGTTGTGGTTGCACTTGGCATCCCGATCAGAGCAAGAAGCAACCGATTTAGGCGAAATTTTGGTAAAATGTTGATAGCAATTTTAATGCTTGTAGCATGGGCGTTCCTCTTTTCTGCGGCGTTTAAGCACATGGCTCCGGACAGTACGTCCGCGGGAGTATCGATAACGAATATGCCTGGTTGGGGTCTTGCTACTGACAACATAGACAGAGTGGAACGCCTTCACAATGCTACTTCAGCTGTACTGAATGTGGACAAGACGAGTAGTGTATCCAATATTGACGCTGCAGCAATAGCGTCAAAGATTGCAATTGTCAAAAAGCAACTACGACCAATTCAAGAATATGCAACGAGCATTGTGTTCGCTCCTACACTCGACAACGGACTGTATTTGGTCGGTGCTGGAGTGAGGAAAAAGTCCGTGATCAAAGTATACGCTGTTGCCATGTACAGTACGCCCAAAGTCCTCCTTGCAGCAAACACGCATGCATCCCTGCGTGACGCTGCAAGGACATTTGACGCAACATCGAGTATGACCTCGTTCGTATTGGAAATGGTCTATAGCGCTGGAGCAGAGAAGATTGCCGGGGCCATTGCTGAGAGTGTCAAGCCACGATATGATGGTGCAGCTATCGACATTGGTAGGTTGGAGTCATTGATAGTTGAGGGGGTGAATGGTATTGGAGGTCAAGCAATCAAGGGCACGACATTTCGCTTTGACTGTTCTGGGGAGGGAGTGAGTGTGAGTGTGAATGGCGTAGAGCAGGGCGTGGCTGCGTTTGATGGGTTGGGCAGTGCATTTGTCGATGTGTTTATGGATGGCAATAGCGTCAGCCCGACATTGAAAGATAGCTGCATCAAAACATGGTCAATGGATGAAAACAAGTCTACGGTAACAGCATTGGTGGAGCTATCAAACCTAGCTGGAGAATCTGACTTGGAAGGATCGACAGAGAATAAGCCAGATAAGGTTGCAATACGGAGAGACCTTGAGGCTCAACTGAGGCCCATTCAAGAATATGCAACAAATGTCATGTTTGATCCCAAACTTGATGAAGGGTTGTACCTCATCGGAGCCGGTGTCCGGAAGAAGTCCGTGGTAAAGGTCTATGCAGTAGCTGTGTATAGCTCTGCTTTCGTGCTCAACTCTGCTTCTTCTACCACTGCACTTCGTAATGCTGCTCGAACCTTTGATGCCTCAACACCTACGACATCTTTCGTGCTTGAAATGGTGTATAGCGCCTCTGCAGAGAAGATTGGTGGTGCCATTGCAGATAGCGTGAAGCCAAGATATAGTGGTTCAGCTACTGACATTGGCACGCTGGAGTCACTTATCGTTGAGGGAGTAATCAAGAAGGGAGGGCAAGCTAGCAAAGGCACAACGTTCCGCTTCGACTGTTCTGAGGAAGGAGTGACTGTTAGTGTCGATGGATCTGTGCAAGGTGTGGCCGACTTTGCTGGTATGGGGAGTGCATTTGTGGATGTCTTTTTGGACGATGATGCTGTGAGTCCTACGCTTGTGAGTAGTTGTATGGATACCTGGTCAAACCCTCAAGCCAAGGCTATTGCTGCATCATTGCTGGATTTGGATGATATAGAAGATGATGTGATCACAGCCGAGGAGATGTCGGATGAGGAAACAGATCAAGGTCCCAGGCTAGAAGAAGTTGAATCTCAACTGTCCCCCATTCAAGAATATGCAACGAGCATCGTGTTTGCTCCTACACTCGACAACGGACTGTATTTGGTCGGTGCTGGAGTGAGGAAAAAGTCCGTGATCAAAGTATACGCTGTTGCCATGTACAGTACGCCCAAAGTCCTCCTTGCAGCAAACACGCATGCATCCCTGCGTGACGCTGCAAGGACATTTGACGCAACATCGAGTATGACCTCGTTCGTATTGGAAATGGTCTATAGCGCTGGAGCAGAGAAGATTGCCGGGGCCATTGCTGAGAGTGTCAAGCCACGATATGATGGTGCAGCTATCGACATTGGTAGGTTGGAGTCATTGATAGTTGAGGGGGTGAATGGTATTGGAGGTCAAGCAATCAAGGGCACGACATTTCGCTTTGACTGTTCTGGGGAGGGAGTAAGTGTGAGTGTGAATGGCGTAGAGCAGGGCGTGGCTGCGTTTGATGGATTGGGCAGTGCATTTGTCGATGTGTTTATGGATGGCAATAGCGTCAGTCCAACGTTGGTGGATAGCTGTGTGAGCACGTGGTCGAGTGTGGATGCAAAGTTGATGGCCACAACTTTGACAGAGCTTTATGATGAGATGCACCGTTCAAAAGATGCCACTGCTAATGATGTTGAAGTAGAAGTAGTTGACCCTGGTGATGCCAATGAAATCAAAGTCGATCCTTCAAACATTGCAGCCACCAAAGTTGAAGTGCGACAAGAAACAACAACAACAACTATTCCGTCGGCAGAGTACAACCGTAACAATGACAATATTGAAAAACTCAAGAGGAACGCACCACCATCAAATTCAAAACACAATCTATTGAAGAAGGTAATCAAATTTGCATTCCCTGTCTTTTAAGTAAACGACCAAAGATAAGTAATACTAAGGAACTTTTGATTGGAGTTGATTTTAAGATCATAGTATATATATACCATCTCTCGTTCATTCGATAATATCACACGAGACCATAACAACTACATAAGTTGACAATAGAATATCAAAGTACAAATCGAACACAACTTTTCTACCCATGACCCCCTCCCCCGTCCTCACAAGACACATTGAATACTCACCCACCTCCCCACCCCCCACTCTCTCTAATTCACACATTATCTTCTCACAGTATTATCCCAATGTAAAAATCCCTGAGCATCCACTAAAGATGCTCCATCCGATTCTCGTCGTGACGATTCTTGTCGTACAGTAAGACTAGTTGTTGCATCAGTAGTAGTCGCCACCATGGTTGTTGTTGTTGTGGTGGTGGAGGATGGAAGATTCATTTTTTTGGAACTGACAGGCTTGAAAAAAGGTCGTATAATAATTGACACGCAGAAGGTCGTTGTTGTGTCTCATTCCAATGGAGAAACCCATCATCATCATCATCAACATAATCATCATGTGCATCAGATTCATCTTCTAATTGAGAGGAAGAAGTACAAGTAGTACTAAGGGAATGTCCTAGCTGACTTCTCATTCGATCTGCCCATTCGTTCAATAGCATTGTTTCACTATTCGTCGATTCTTCTTGTAGAGTATTCCTTTTTTGTTGCTGTTGCTGCGTCTCATTCCCATCATTCACTGCATTAGCTACAGTATTAGTAGGCATGATATCATCATCTATCAAGTCATCCTCTGCATGATGATTCAAAGTAGTGTCATCCTGAGGAGGGACAAATATCCCACGGAGAGAACCCTTCCATGAATTCAAGGCAGTTAGTAATGGCCGCTGTTGCGAATGAGTCGTATTATTAAGAGGAGGAGGATTATTATGGCCTCCCCGTTTCTTTTTCTTGGTGGCGGTAGACTCGTTTGAAGTAGAAGTGGCACTTTCTTGACTAACAACTGTACTTCGTAACTCTCCCTCCCCTTTCTGCTGCTGTAGTATTGGCATTGTTCCACCACCACTATCATTATGAAGTTGTCGCTCCTCTGTCAGTAATTGTTGACGAGAGCTGCCGCAACTAAAGTCAACCTCCGCATCATCAGTAGCGGTGATATAGCCCCAATCGATATTGGAAAAGCTCGAGGTGTAAGTTCTTGGAACTACTGGTTGTCGTTGTGTTCGACGTTGTTGCCGTTGCATTATCGATAGATGATTGAGGTGATATCTATTATTGATTCGCTCTCTTACTCGAGAGAGTATGAAGCTGTCCTCCTTGCGTGTGCAAGGAACCGGTGAAAAGGGCAGGCCAATCACAGAGATCTTGTAAGATACTTTTATGAGTATCTTCCAATAGAGTCTTAGCCACGCTGAAAAGGGCAGTCGGTAAGTGGCAAGTGACTACTTACTTCAAGTGTGTAAAAAGTAGTGTAAAACCAGGTAAAACAGGAAAAAATAATGAAGGGAAGAAAAGTGAGACCAGGTTGACTTCAACTCGAATGCAGGTTTGATGAGACATGACCACTTCCAGGGGACTTCAACCGGATTAATTGAAGTAAAGTAGTTGTGGTACTTGAAACTGTCTTGTCCGGCCTTTTTTTGAACCTCTCTCTACCTAATTACCTACCTGCTATCTACCTACATACTTACCTACCTATAAGTACCAAGATAGAAGATGTGTATCTACATACTCGCCCGCCTGGTAGGTAGGTGGAGCTGTATCGTCACCGTATGCGCAGTACGTGCAACAATATTTGCAACCGTGTAATACA
>JALLBH010000646.1:0-14761 GCA_036940005.1 Skeletonema menzelii
CTTGTGATTTTGTGTTGAAAAAGGGGTGTCCAGAGTTTTGACTAATGCTGGTACGCGGGTGAAAGAAGCGTATTTATTCAAAGATGCCCGTCGGTGACTTCTTGATTGTCACGCATACTCGTCCGCGTCTCTCCACGTGTAAAAAGTACGCACAACCACTCTTTCAACGACGTTACGCATCGGTGTTGATACACTGTAATAGCATTACTGCAGGCTAATCGTCGTCTAATAATTGATCGGAGAGAATTCATATCTGTTGTTATATAGCTTAGCATGAAGAACCAAGTTTCAGTATGCAGCGTCATGGCTGTCGCAGCAGCTGTGTCTTGTATAGACACATCAGCAGCGAGACAACCGATTATGCTACCATCACAAAGAACTGCCGCCTTTATCAATAAACGATCGACACAACAACAACAACAGCTATCTGATATTGAAAATGCGCTGAATGTACGAGGAGGAGCATCCAAAAAGAAGCGAGGTGGACGAACAGCATCACTTTACAGCACTAGTAAAAAATCATCTCAAAAAACAGCCACTGGGAAGAAAAAGGTGCAAGCAGCTGCTAAAGAGGCAGAGAAAAAGTCGGCAGTATCGGATACACTCACCAAATACAAAGCCATCCTTCCTCTGACTCGAATTTACATCACCATGGTCGGAGCTGTCACTCTCATCGGTCTATTGCTCGGAGATGAACTCTCTCAGGGCCTACTTGCACTCGATCCCATTCGAACCATGTACGGTCTCGAACTCTGGCGACCATTCACAGCAGCATGCTTCCTCGGACCCCCATCCATCGGATGGTTAATGAGTGCCTACTACCTCTTCGAATATGGATCCAGTCTTGAACGTGCATTTGGAACAGCTCAACATTTACTATTCCTCTTTATTCAAATTGGATTCTTGTCCGTCTGTAGTGCATTCTTCGGTCAACCCTTCTTCGCTCAAAGTGTCATAACGTCCATGCTTCACGTGTTAAGTCGAAGCATGCCCAATCAAAAAGTCAAGTGGTTAATTTTCACAGTACCATATTGGACATTGCCCTATGGACTCATGGCAAGTGATGTATTGCAAGCGGGGAATGCAGGAGCAGCTTTGCCCCATGTATTGGGTATTTTGAGTGGACATGTGTATTACTTTCACAAGAATATTTGGCCCAAGTTGGGTGGAGAGGATTGGTTGATCCCTCCTCAGTTTTTGGTGAACAAATTAGAGGGGAAGAGTGCGGCGAAGGACTCAATTAGTAATGCGTTGAAATCGAGGAAGAAGGGTGCTGGAAGAAAGTTGGGGAGTAAGTAAGGAAACAAATTAAAGCTAAATCGAATAGATTGAATGTCAAGAATTTCATTTGTGTAGCTGATTTCTGTTGGTGTCAGACTATTTCTAATTTTTCAGAAGGAGGCACAAAATAGTTTGCAGATGGACCTTCTTCATAATTTGCGACAGCTACATCTGTTGTTGTTTTCTTCTTTTTGCCAAACCATGATCGCTTCTTTGTTGTAACTGCCCTGCTTTCTTGCTTGTTCTTTTTCTGGATCACCATCCCAGTGCTATTACTACCCTTTTGATTCCTTCTGCCCAACTTCTTCAATGGTGAAATTGCAAGTCTAAAAATCATGGATTTGGGCCTTCGTCGCCGTTTTGAGTTGATTTCTTTGTTATCAAAGCCATCACGTACATAATCCGGCGTAGCTGAGAACAATTCTCCTTCATACGTCAAGAGAAGCATCCCAGAAGAGTAGTTGGCATAATCTTCTTGAAGATCGGCTATTTCTTTCATGATGACTGCTTTTACTTCCATAGACCACTTGTGTATTTGTGATCGAGCCTTTGTTAGCTTGCGGTCGCCTTGAATAACACTCACGACTATAAGAACAACAAGTAGCAGTGCCCCAATTGCTATAACGACGGCTACAAAAATGATGAATCCATACTGGGATACTACCACTGTCCCAATAAGAATTGCCAATGCTAGCAAAAATGCAATAAGCAAAAGATAGGCCATTACTGAGATTGCGGCAGCGTCATCAATTCTTTCCGCATCAGGCAATGGAATGTCAGTGCTGCAGCCATAGGATTGTGGTACTTCATTTTCATCATCAATTATTAGTATTGGACTTTCATTTTGTGTGTCTTGTGCAACAGCATCTTTATTGGTATCCATTGCATTATCATTATTTTCTTCCATATGAACATTATGACTCGCATATTCTTCTATCATGCCAATGTGTTTGTGGCGACTTGGAACATGTTTTTCTCGCTCTTTATTGCGTGTAGCTGCCCCGGTGCTTTCGTCATTGGGCGCTGCCGCTCCTCCATTGAGACGCTCCTCCACAGATGGTGACGATAGCTCTAAAAACGACGACATGGCTGGGCGGCAGCACTAATAAATGTTGGTATCTCCATATGGATACGCTGTAATACATAGAGAAGTTAAAATACGGATAGGGGCAGAGAGGCCAATAGCCGAAACCCATCGCCATTTGCCATTCTCTTTTCTGTGTACAATAGCGTGCTGGAAATAAGAAAAGGCAACGGGAAAATTCACTACTAATTCCTACGCACGTGGCCTGCTCACTCTCCATCTCGAATCTCTTCCTCTCGACCATCGATGATAGATCAATGATAGATGATACATAGATATACAATGGTGTCAGCGATGAAATCTCTCTCTCTCTGTCTCACTTTCTACCTGGTGGTTGGAATAGCCACGGGGTTTAGCACCACCACAAGCTCAATTAGACATAATGCCGCTGCTGTCGCAAGACATCCCACCGATCTAGCCGCCAAGGGTGGAAACAAAAAGAAGAAGGCATCCGCTCGCACCACCAAGGGATTTGGTGCACCCCCACCCAAGCTAGAAGATGTCTTGGCCAAGATGAAAACTCGAACTCCTGATAATGCCAATGAGGTCGATTGTCCATGTGGATCAGGAAAAACGCACGGGCAGTGCTGTGGTCCATTCCTATCCGGCGAAAAGAAGTGTTTGACCCCATCTGATGTCTTGCGGACTCGTTATACTGCATTCACGTGGAGAAACATCAAATACATTATGGATACTACTCATGAAACGTGTAGAGATTATAGAGAGGATAGAGTGGCATGGGCAAATGATTTGAATAAAGGAGGAATGTTTGACTCATTTTCATTTGTAAAGCTTGACGCTGGTGAGGAAGAAGATGGGGAGAATGAAAATGAGAGTTTCATTGAGTTTAAGGTGACATTGAGAGCAAATGATAATCCCACTGCTGGATCAGTTGCTGTTGCTGGACAGGAGACCGTAATTTCGGAACGATCCAGATTTTTACGGGCCGGGGCTGACGAACCTTGGACGTATGCAAGCGGTGATGTTCGGTCAGAAGTCGCAGGGCTTGAGGATGTCGCTTTGAATAGTTAAAATTAGCTTGTAAGTATTGGGCAGTTAATGGTTTTGACACAAGATAATGGTTTCCTAGATTAAGACAGACTTAGTAATGATGGATTCATCAAACTACGCACATCAAATCTGTCGCATTAACGGTGAGCAAGCTTGCCATCAAGACCAGACATGGCCTTCTTCTTGCCGTCAGGGATCATGAACAGCTTCAAAGGTTTGCTCTCGTTGACATACGCCCTATCAACTCTGTAGAATCCCCTCCTCTCGAGCTGAATGATATCATGCTCCTTCAAAGTCTTCAAGCCAGCATCTCCAATAACTTCAGTGTCTGCCTCAGTATCAGGGTTGATGTAGTCCTCGAACTTATCTTCCTCTTCAAGCTTATCTTTGGATATGAGATTGTCAAACTCGGAGAGAATAACGGGAGTATTTTCAGGATCATCGGCAATCCAAGAGATTTTGCGCTTGGCCGCCTTTACATCACCATCTGGGACGAACTTTCCCTCAAGACCTCCATCAACCTTGGTAATCTCGACAACACCTGAGAAGGAGCAAATGTAAACGCAGCGATTAGATCAGGAATTCATGAAGTAGGAAACAAACCAATAGACAATCACACAAAAAACTCACCCCAACGAGTCAAAACAATATTCTCTCCAACAGTGATTCCCTCTGTATCAACCTTCTCAAGTAATACCTTCTTTCCGATCCTCACCAAACGCTTTCCGAAAGAAGGATCTTTGGGCAAGTAATCAGTGGTCAAGAAATCAGTACCATCACCTCCATTCGTAACAGTCAAACAAACGTGATCAATCTTGTCAATGGCCATGAAACGCTTTGCGTACTTGTCAATTTCCTTCTTGTTCTCTGCCCAAAATTTACTCCACTCCATATTGACAATTCTCCTACTAGCACCTTGAGAGCACATGAACTTCTTAAGGGCATCAATATTAATTCCTCTACGGCTCACACCACGGACTGTTGGCATTCGTGGATCATCCCAACCTGTCACACGTCCCGTATCCACAAACCAAGTTAGCTTACGCTTGCTCATCACAGTATACATGAAATTCATGCGGGCAAATGTCTGGATGCGCACACGTCGAAGACCCAACATCTTTGAAATGTTCTGGTATTGAGCATTCCTGTCGTCGTATTCGGTTGTTCTCAGAGCATGAGTCACACCTTCAATCGAATCAACAATGGGACAAGCAAGATCATAAGTAGGGTAGGCCTTGTACTTGGTTCCAGAACGATGATGGGGGGTCGTGTTCTGGCGGTACAAGACTGGATCACGCAATGTACCATTATCCGAGCTCATATCCATCTTCGCACGCAAGCACCAGGGCTTTCCTTCCTCCTTCCCAGAGCACATGAGCTTAAAATACTCCATTGCCTCAGAGGGGGATTGATCACGATGTTTCGAATGCTGACGATCCATACGCTCTTTTTGCATTTGTTCCTGAGGGGTATCGTCCATATACGCAAGTCCGTTGTTAATCATCCACAAAGCGTATTGCTTAATAGTCTCAAAGTAATCGGAGGTAAATGTGACAACATCCGGTTTGACTCCAATCTTTCCAAGATCCTCAACAATACTAGTTTGATACTCATCTTTCTCCTTGCTGGGGTTGGTATCATCAAAACGAACCACAAGTCGTCCCTTGTAGCGACGAGCGTAATAGTCATTCAGGAGTGAAGCCTTGGCATGCCCCACGTGCAAGTAACCAGACGGTTCGGGTGGGAAACGTGTCGTGGTAGAACCGGGAGTGGCTCCTTCCAAATACGCCATTCCAGCCGCAAGTGGATCAAGAGATGCACCCTCCTCCAACGTTGCCTCCGCGTTTTTGGCAACACCAATGGCCAATTGTGTAGCCTCCTTCACAGCTGGACTATTGGACATCATCTCCATCCAACGCAACGTAGGAGATCCAGTAGGGAGAATACGTGTGATTTCCACCTTGCTCTCTTCTGTCGATGGGAATCCCAATGAAGCAAACAAAGCAACATCGGCCAAAGTTAAGGAATGTCCCACAACATATGTTCCTGTTACCAATAGTGGGTCCAAGGTGCGTTGAATCGACAATGCCCTCCTCGCCAAACCAAATTTGGATAAGGACAGTGCATAGTCCACCCATTGATCCATCAGTGCAATATCTTCATCGTCAGTTCCACCCAACAACGCAGAAGCACTACTTCCAAAAGCACTGCTTGCAGCCTTTTTGACAATGAATCGAGCAATGGCCAAATCACCACTAACCTCTGCTCCATTCCTCGATGGTAATCCCAATGCACATCCTGATCGGGTATGATCCGAGACTAATTCATAATCGACAATTGTATTGGTCAATACGGCAACGGTTAATGCGACAATAGGACGATCGGCAAGGGAGACATTGGGGTTGAATGCTAGTTGATTTGGTAATAGTTTGGATTTTGTCATCATGGGTCGTGCAGCGATGGCTGGTGATTTTTTAGTAACTGCGGCAGTACTAGCAGCAGCGGCAGGAGTTGCAGCAGCAGCAGTAGCAGCTCCACCAGCATCTTGTTTGAAATTCTTTTTGGCTTCCTTCTTCGCAGCCTTCTTTGCCTCCTTGGCAGCAGCCTTTTTACTAGGTGCTGCAGCAGCTGTATCATCTCCACCAGCAGCTGCAGCCTTGGCCGCAGCAGCCGCCTTGGCAGCCTTCTCCGCCTTCTTCTTCTCACTCTTACTCATTGGCTCCTCCCACTTCTTCCCATCGACACCAATCCCACCATTATTCTTGGCATAGGTACGCTTGGCATCCAGTAGGGCAGCGACGGCCTTGGAAATTTCATCCTTGTCGGGAGAGGCGGAAGATTTGAGTGATTTGATGGACTCGCCGAGAGTTGTGATAAGGGTGGCGAGTTCGGTGAGGTCTGTGGGGGCGGGGATGGCTACGGCGTTTGCTTCACTGCTCATTTTGTTGTTGTTGGTATTCAGTTGGTCATTAGCATACAGGCAATGTGAATGTGCATGTATTGTAGCAGCTAAAGTATGAGCGAATCGACTGCCATTTTTGAGAGATGAAAAAAAAGATAGGAGCAAAAATCTGCGGTCGGACGCCGGCCAGGTAAATCTAAACCCGGTTAAGAATAACTCTGGTCGAATAGATTCTAAAAATTCCAAATAGATGACGTGGCCATCATTCTCACCAATAATGAGTTGCCATCACCATTATGAAAACGAAGCATAATAAGCAGCTCGGCGACGTCCACCAGATAAGTACAGTCAATAGAGTCTCTTTCACAAACAATGTCGGGCACACTACTCGCAGCATCGGCACGCTCTGCGTCGTTTCTACTGAGCAAATCTAAATCACTGTCATTGTTCGATAAAAAAGAACAACAGGATGATGACGGTGAAGAAGAATCGACAACTATCACAACAACACCGTCACCAACGGTACCTCCGAGCAACAATACAAGCCGCTGTGAAAGAATCAGTAATCGCATCGATTCCTCCATCAGCAGTTTCTTTTACACCATTGGCAACTTTGTCTCGAGCCGTCCAAAACTAACCATACTCATCGCACTGACCATATCCATCCTATGCGCTGGAGGAATGGCCATGTTGAATACAGAAAACCGTCCAGAGGAGTTATGGGTTCCTCAAAATACCTTGGCAGAGGAGGAGGGATCGAACTTTTTGGCGTTTTTCCCTCCCACGTCGAGATTCCAGAGTGTTATAGTGAGCAGTAGTGAAAATGGAAACGAAGACAACAGCAACAACAATGTATTGACAAAAGACAATCTAATCAACATTATGAAAATGCATCAATCCATTCAAAACAACAATTCAACGTACAACAATCAAAATTATACCTTTGCCTCGACCTCTTTCGGGTCAAACGATGGTCTCTGCACCGTAGCCGGAGGAGCCTGCTCCAACTTTGAACTAAAACCAATCTGCCTATGTTTGGTAATTTCTCCTCTCAAAGTTTGGAATTACGATTTGGAACGATTGGAACAAGATGATAATATCATGGCAACTTTGAATACGTATGGGAAGGAACGGAAGGATTACGAAAGTGTGTTTGGTGGGTCGAAGTTTGATGAGAATGGTACACTTGTGAGTGCTGAGGCTATTTCATTATCATACTTTTTGAAGGATCAGTCTTACCTTGAGGGAGGATCGACGGTTGATCCGGTCAATGAAGAGTGGGAAAAGACTGTGTTCTTGGCTAGTGTTCAGTCGGCACAGGTTGAGAATGAAAATACGTTGAACTTTGCCTATTTGTCCACGCGTAGTTTTGCAGATGAATTTGGTGGAGAAATTACTGGTGATTTGATATATGTTCAAATCTCGTATGTGATTGCATTTTTGTTCGTGGGGGCAACCCTGGGTTCAAAATTGAGTTGTGGCATAGGGAGCCGGTGGGCTATGTCTCTATCGGCAATCTTTCTCGTTGCATTGTCGACTGTGGCTGGGTTTGGAGTAGCGTCCTTGGCTGGGTTGTTGTATGGTCCAGTTCACAGTGTGCTCCCCTTTGTTCTTCTCGGTATTGGTGTAGATGATGCATTTGTGATTGCCAATGCATTTGATCGTGAGAGGGAGGGAGTAGCCCGTGCAACGGAGGATGATACAAGTCTTATCAAGCGTGGAGCTCGTGCACTCTCCCGTGCTGGTGCATCGATTACTGTCACATCATTGACAGATCTTGTTGCGTTTGCCATATCATCGACATCGGCACTACCTGCCTTGGCGTCATTTTGTGCGTTTGCATCCATCAATATTTTCTTCCTTTGGGTCTTGTCCGCCACTTTCTTCGTGGCATGCATGGTGATTGATGAAAAGAGACAACGTGACAATCGACGGGATTGCTTGTGCTGCTTCACAAGGAAGCGAGATGAAGTAGAAGATACCGGATCGAAGGAAGGTTTCATTTCGAGATACTTTCGTCAATACCACGCACCGGCAATATTATCAAAGCCAGGCAAAGTATGCACATTGATTTTCTTCTCCGCCCTGTTCGCGTTCGGTATGTACGGTACCATCAAGCTGCCTGTGGAAGACTCTGCCCGTAATTTCATCCCTGTAGATAGCTATATCAAAGACTTTTCGGAGGCTGCAGATGAATTCTTTCCTTCTTCTGGTGAAACATTGTACATTACTTTTACGAATGGCGAAGAAATCTACAAGAGTCGAGAGGGTTTAGCTACCCTTGATTCTCGTCTTCGCGGCTTGTCTGAGGAGCCACCGTACATTGCGGAGCCAAATGAATACAACTATCAAAATGTAATGGCGGGTTTGAAGGACTATCTCGCCGCAGACGGAGCGTCTATTGGTGTTGTGACTGGAGACGATGGGTGGCCTACCAGTTACGAAGAATTCGTTGCTACTCTTCGGTCCTATGCCCAGTTCATGGGTCCTGGTGCAAAGTATGCACAGGACATTGCACTCTCAGCGGATGGGTCTACCCTTGAGGCACTCCGTGTCAAGGCAGAATATGTTCGGCTGACGAAGACCTACCGAGGTGAAGTTTTAGATGACGCCTCACGACAAATAGCTGCAATGGATGCAACGCGAAGTATGGTAAACTCATGGACAGATCTCGCTCCGGCTTTCCCGTACTCGGCCAAGTTCATCGATATCGAAGGATTCAAGATTATCAACACAGAATTGTATCGGAATGTTGGGCTTGCTATTCTAGCAGTGGGAATCATCGTCCTCATTACGGTGGCCAACATTGTGACTGCATTACTCATTACTGTCAATGTTGCATTCTGTATCATTGAGATCCTCGGTGCCATGTTCGCGCTTGGACTGGTGATCGACTCCGTATCAGTCATCAACATAGTTCTCGCTGTTGGATTGTCAATTGATTACTCCGCTCATATCGGCCACTGCTTCATGGTGAAAGGCGGGACCAACAATGACGCTCGTGCAACTGAATCATTGGCGGATATTGGTGCATCAGTCTTGAACGGTGCTCTTAGCACATTTTTGGCCGTTGCTGTGCTGTTATTCTCCAAGTCGTATGTCTTTCGAACTCTTGCTATCCAATTTGCCTTGACAGTTGCACTAGGTGTGTTTCATGGACTTGTCTTGCTTCCAGTATTGCTTGCATTGTTCGGTCCCAAACCATTTGCATCTGCTGAACCAATCAAGGAAGACGCTGAAGCAACGGTAGAGAAGGAAGAACCCATTAGTCCAGTGAAAACTCAGCATGAAGTCGAAATGGAAGACACGTTTGCAGAAAATCCGCGTGTACAACAGTCATCAACCCTGTAAGTAAGGGTAAGGAGCGAGCCAGCTGTTACAAATGTTGTGTGTAAAATGTACAGATTTTCCGTTGTACAGAAAGTAAAAATGGGTTTGTATCTTCAAAATGTCACTGCTTCATTGGAGGAACTATAATACTGCATCCATTCGATCAGGTGATGGCTGAATAAGCTAAAGCATAACAGCAACCGGTAAGTATCTAGGAAAAGAAGGAAAGTATCTTTCCATCTCATGATTTTCATACAGAGGATCTAGTACAAATACATGCGGTATATGATTTCTTCTGATATGGCTCTTTTTCACTGGACAAAAGCTTGTTTGAAGTTTGGTATCGACTCTCTCTGCCGCTACATATTCTCTACAGCTTCTACTGAATCTGGCCAAGCAATTGCATACAAATTATGGACAGGAGTTCTCGATCATGCAAAGGAGCTTGGGTTCTCATCACGAATCCAAGCCGCTACTGCACAACTTTTGTAAAATGACGACGAGAACTCCTCGCAGTAGGTGGTAGACCTATTTAATTGTTAATTGCTCATCATGATGTACTATGATACCGTTTTAGCATAGGGTGGCAAGCAACAATTAGATAGCAATTCAGCAATTTGCAATTTCACTTATTCACAAATTATTGAACATTGAACCCATGGATTCAAGCAAGAAGATCAAGAAGGATAAGGAAGCCGATTATGGCGGTGCAGGCGCACCAGGAGATAGATGCGGCGGCGATGGTGACAAACCACCATCCAAAAAGATCAAAACTGAGGATCGAGATGATGGTGGTGATGATGATGATGACGACGAAGATAACGGTGAGGGTGGAGGAGGCAGTGGTGGGAATGGAAATCCACATATACGAGTAGGTGGAGCCAATGCTCCTCCCCTATCCGATCTTGTCCTTGTTGGAAAAATACTCGACAATCCAGCACCTGAATACCAAGCCGCTAGTGGAGGTCGAATGATGAAGGTAAGTGCACCAACCATTTACTGAGTGTTCATCATCTAATATATCAATATGTCGAATCCACTAACGAAGAAGCACTTCTCAAGGTTACTGCCGAAACTTGGATGACGGACCTATTCCGTTGTAATGAATGGTGGATAGCTTTGCCCAATGTGGAAAATGTGGGAGATATCAACCGAAGACGACTTATGATCAAAGCTCTGCCGCTTGGTGCACCACCAACATCTTCTCTTGTGGGTGTAGCAAATTGATCAGAAGGGAGAATGAGAATGGAGGCGATGACGCTTGCACTATTTCTGGGTGATAGTTGTCGTGAAGCATGGAACATGATAGCTGGTACACCACCAGCATGGTTTGCCAATATTTGGGACAAGTCGAAAAGTCGCCTCCATGAAGACTGGCCTTTGCGGCATTCAAGAGAATGCAATCAATTTCAATTGGCGAATGAATTCAAGAATGCGAAGATGTATGTGACAAAGCCTGAGGTATTACAGCAGCAGAGAGATTGGCTTGTTGTTTAATGATGCACTTTATCAAACAATACACATAATGTAAGATGGGGTGTTCAGTTAAGTTATATGTTATTCAAATCGAAGATAGAAGGGTATTCGACCCTGTAAAAGTAGAGCGAGCCAGCTGTTACACATTGTGTGTGTGAAATGTAAAGATTTTCCTTTGTACAGAAAGTTAAAACTACATTTCTATCCAAACACACCTGTTCTATACACTCTAACCAAAAAATAATCTTAGGATTCTACTCTTATATCAACCTATCTCAACCATGAATTAAAACTGTTGTTGTTGCTGCTGCTGTTGTTGTTGTTGTTGTTGCTGATACTGCTGCTGCAACATATAAAGTTGCTGCTGATACAATTGCTGTGGATCTAAATTATTATTCCCACCCCCCTGATACATTTGTTGTTGTTGTTGTTGCAGTAACATTTGTTGGTTTAGGAATTGTTGTTGCAATAAGAGTTGTTGATGTTGTTGTTGTGGTGTTTGTTGTTGGAACTGTTGTTGTTGTTGTTGGTGATACTGTTGTTGTTGTTGATCATATACTTGTTGTAATTGAGACTGTTGTTGTTGCTGCTGTCCAAACATCATTTGTTGCTGCTGCATCTGCTGCTGATGGTGCATCTGTTGTCCTCCCCCCGCAGTAGTAGCCATCATTCGTTCCATCATCATGCCCGGTCCTAAATCCATCCCACCCATGACTACTTGTCCAGCAACAGCAACAGCAGCAGCACCACCAACATTTCCACCTCCAATAACTGCAGTGTTCCCCCCGCCAGCGACAACACCCCCTCCCCTACTTCGTACTAGGGCACGTCTCACGGGTTCCAATAATACTTTTAATAATGGCAAAGCCATGCATCGGATAGCACCAATATTTGCTTCGGGAAGTGCCACGAATGTAACTACCAATGGAGGCATGTGAATATGAATCAAGGTACAATTATCATACGTCGCGGTGACCATTTTGATTGTATCTCCCAATTGCAATGGTGACAATAGTGGATGGGGCGGTTGAATGTGCGTCGGCACATTATCCTCCTTCTTTTCTTCTCCATTACTACTCCCCCCGCCATCATTCATAGTAGCACTATTCGCAGCCGCCGCCGCCGTAGCAGCCATCACATGAGGAGGCGCGGCACTTACCAATGTCGCCCATACGGTTTCAATGCTACTCAACACTTCTTCGCTCATGCTTCCCGAATGTGAAAATGAAGATGATGATAATGGATCGCCATTATTATTACTACTACTGTTGTTAGCAGCATTATTATTGGCTCGTAGCTGAGATGCCGTGTGTGCCGAGCCAAGAGAGCGGGAGAGACCAACACCTTCATTGGTCCCGACCAAGAGGGCGCGGATGGGGAGTGGTCGGACATTCGTATCGTCATCACCACCAGCATTGGTATGGTCGTTGTTGTTGACATTGGGAAGACGACCGGAGGAAAAATTGAGACGATCTACGAGATTGTCGAGTGCGTTGAGAGTTTCAGAGGGGAGGATGCCCCGTGGTTGTTGTTGTTGTTGGCCCTGTTGATCTGCCATGGTGCATAAGATTTTTGTTTGATGCTTTTCTGGCTTTCAGATTCATGATGGAAGATGATTTTCCATTTTTTTCGTCCGTCGGCTAAAAAAAGGCGTATGGTACGATACCCGAAAAAGAAAAATACGAGCACGGATCCGGTTCTACGTAGGTAGGAACTAGTAAAGTACTGCTTAATTTGCAAGTTTCGAAGATTTACAGGACGACCAACGTTGCAGAGCTAAGTCGTGATGGACATTCACAATAAAGATGTAGAATCAGTTGCAGTTGCAGTTGCAGCATTAGACTCGTCATCTGAAATGATCTCCGCTCCAAAAATTGCACCAAAGGCTGATCCAGATGACCAAATGCTTGCAGCATGACACCAAAATGACGCAACTCTTTTGTCAAATACTCCTTTGCAATCACGAAGAAGATCTATAGTATAAGAATAATCACAACTCGACTCCCCTGCAAGAAAGTAATCATAGTATGCTCGTCGGTGTGAGAATGGAAACAATTGTCGAGTGTTCTGCTGTCTTGTGCTAATCATTTCTTCCATATCATTGAGATTAGGAAGTTGTACGATTCCCGCGGCACAAAACATTGCCCACAAACTTTGAACGCTCGCATTGGAGGGCATATTCAATGACGGATCTCTGAAGCCAAGGAAGTAGACATTGGGTAATTTGGGATGGTAGATATACTTGTAAAGATACAATCCATCGTTGAGCGTATCTTGTAGTTCGATAGCCTCGAAGATTTCTTTAAAAGCTCGAGTAGGTTGGAACCCAGTGCTCCAAACAACAACATCCGCTTCGATCTCTTTGCCGTTTTCTAGAAGCAAACCATTTGCAGTAAACTCTTTAGGTTGTGATGTCTCAAGCTTCCAAAGTCTGGTATTCCAGTATTGTGTCGAGGTTGTACATACATGAAGACCTCCTCCATTCATGATATCATCGAGAAATGACAATGAATCTGGCCTGTTTATTCCAACGGCAACAAGTGGCATGAATATCTCGTCCAACATTCTAATTAGCAAGCTTCTGTCAGATTTGTTGACTCTATACCCTCTGAAAAGACCATAAGCAATTCTATCGAAGAAAGGCAGCAACAGAAGCCAACGTGGTGTCCAATAGTGAGGTGTACGCATGATTAATGTCGTCTTGTGTGGTTGCATCTGTCCAATATCAAAAGCGGATTTGCTACCTCCAACGATGGCAATGTTGCGTGCAGATTTCAATATGTCACCATTGCCAATCTCAGAGCTATGGAAAATCTGACCCCGGTAGTTGTTTTCGTTTGGAATGCGGGGTATGATTGGGCTGGATGAATTATTCCCAATGGCCATTATCAATATATCTGCTTCAATGATTTCGTCACTCTCAGCAATATGTAACATCCAACAATTGTTGCATTCTGTATCTCTAACAGCTGTCTTTACACTGCATTGATACTTGATATCGACATTTGAGAATACGTTGTATTTCTCGGCATATCGACGAATGTACTCCTGTACGGCAGCCTTTCCGGGGCTAATAATTCCTTTCACCAAATCTCTTGGCCAAGGAAAGTCAGCAAATTGGTACATCCAGTATGGCCCTTGCAAACTCGCTCCCTCGTATTGATCACTACGCCACACACCGCCAATTTCATTTGAAGCCTCTAATATTGTAATATGAGTGTAATCATATTGAACAAATGTCTTTGCGGCAGTTATGCCACATATGCCGGATCCAACGATGACAACTCGAGATTGTCGATGGGACGTATCGATAGGATTGTGGATTGATGTTTGCAAGAGCTTAGAGAAACGATACCGGCATACTATAGCATATGATATTACCAACGCTATCAAGAGGAACAGTAGTAATAGAAGCATTGTTGCTTACCATAATAGGAGTATGTAGGAGTAGTGAGATAGATAGATCATTAGATCAGGCAGAGATCAGGCAGAGATCAGGCAGAATTGCTAAGGCTATGCTATGGAGTTGATGGCGCCAAATAAATGGCGCCAAGAACGATAGACATCATGATGCGATGCACGCTGTAGGCCTCGGAACTGAGCAAAGGCAAAATTTAGCACGAAATATTTTTTTGCGCGTTTGGTCTTCATTTTTGGAGGGATGCCTTTTCTCAGTA
>JALLBH010000647.1:0-17464 GCA_036940005.1 Skeletonema menzelii
CGGGAGTTGGGAGAGTGGAACAAACAGGAAATGAGAGAAGTCTCTTACCAGTAAATAGGTATTTAGGATAGCACATACTAGTACTTTGAGCAAGGGTATGAAAGTTCCCCAAACCTGTAAGTTATCCACATATCTACTTACCTACCTACCTACCTACCTACTTACTTACCTACTTACTATGCAAATGATTAGCTCGTGAAAGTATAAAGTATGTACTCGGGTGGTCAAGACAACCAATAGAACGACGATACTCTTTCAAATAATAAAATAGTCTATAGTTATCAGTTCAAGAACATACCATGTTCCAGAACATCCCTTTGTACAAAACCAAAATACCAAATCCATCATTCACTCAATCGAACAAAGTCGATCATGATCTCAGGATGTTGGTGATAATAATATGTACTGATCATGATGACAACGATTCAATCACTCCGTCATTCGATCAACTTGATCTATATACAACCATGTATATAGATCTCAATCATACCAGCATTCAAATTACAACTCTCTTCCCATCACCAACAATCATCAAACTCAAACGAACAAGCTTCCAATGCACCATATCCAAACGGCCTAGCACCCTCCAAAGTAGCATTCATCCCCGTCCCCGCCATGGCAGTCCGATACAATCTCCCCATTGTACTCTTCATATTCAAGAAGTCCTCAAATTTCATTTGGTTTTGTATAGTCCCACCATCCGTACTAGTTTTGAACATGACAACATCTTGAACGAAGTAGTTGGCCAAGTTGGGATCATCAAATTCTCGAAAGGTGATGATTTTTATGATAGCACGTTTGAGGATGTGCCATGCATTCCAGGTGTGTATCCGTTCGTTTTGGAGTTGGTCGTGTATGGATGTGGATGCTGTTGATGATGATTCGACGTCACAGGATGGAGAGGGAGAGGAATCGATAGAAGTCAAGTCGCACGATGATGGTGATGATGATGCACCCACACTACTCCCCAAAGCTTCCTCATCATCAAACTTATCCAACATATGGGGCAAAATAATAAAATCATACGTCCATCTCAACGCAGGTAAATCCACCAAGTACTTGCCCGCCTCCATCTCCTTATCAAATATGACCAAATCAGTAAATATCCACAAGTGTGCACTATACAATAACGTCCCATCCTTACCCAATATACCAAGTTTTTGTGAATAGTTCGTCATGTAGGGTAGGACACGACTGAATTCTGGACGGGACTTGAGTTCTTGAGCAGTGGAGGCGGAATTTTCCGAGTATTGGAGGATCCGTTCGAGGAATTTGAGTAGGATGGGATTGTTTGGTTGGGGGGAGAGGATGACGGAGTTGGTGACGAGACCAACTGCGTTGTTGGATGATGATTGATGTGATGTTGTTGTAGTGGTTGTTACTGCTTCTATTTGTTGTTCTTGTTGTGCACCCTCCTCCTCTTGCTCTGGATTGCTATCAATCCTCAAAGAGTCATCATCATGTTCATCATAATCATCTTCTATCAGTCTCTCTCCAAGCTCCAAAACAGTCGGTACAAACACCCGATTCCTCCCCCCCCGTTCCTCCACTCTCTTCAACTCACTGTCCCATATCCCGTCCAAACTTTTAAACATCAACGTAGTCATGTCTAAATACGCCCCGCCATATCGTGCCAATACGGAAAGTCGGACAATATCACTTCGGAATTGGACCTTGAGTCGATAAAAGGTCGATGGGATGTGATTGGCGGGAACGTAGTGATGGTAGGTATCATCAGAGAGGATGATGATTTGCCAATTGGGATGATGGGCCTTCCATGATTTGAGGGAGACTTGACAGAGGGGGCTGAGGTTGGCTTCACCGGAATGCCAGTACGCCCAGATTAGTCGAGTGGAATTTTGAAAGAGATCGAGGGGCGGATCTGGCCAGGTGTGTCTTCTATTTGTGGAGTTTCCTCCTTCTATACTACTTGATGTGCTCTTTGCAGCAGCACTATTGTTGACATTGAGACCCTTTCGTTTACGGCGATTTACGGACACTATATTGTAAATGGAGCGAACAACGAGGTACGAGAACCGTATTTGAAATTTAATCTGTTCGTACGTTTCGTTGACAAAGGTCGTTTGTATGTAGGTGATGAGCAGGACGGCCACGACGATGACGAAAAGAAGAATTACTGACGACTTGCGAGAAGATGACGATCGCCGAGATGATTTCACGATAGCAGCAGCAGCAGCGGCGGCGGCGGTGTTCTTTTCAGCGCACATGACATGCTGCGGATATGCTATCGAAGGCGGCTCTATCATTAGTTCTCTAGAGGATGTTGATGCGTCATCGTCATCTAGCATATTTGCCGACAAGGCCGCAGAGGATTTTGATGATCTCCGCAATGATGATGTAGCTGTGGTGTCGTCCTCCGTCATAGCGTCATACTGCTCTTACTTCTTATTACCAGTTGTGGGTTGGGTAGCAGCAACCGATTACTTATTACTTTTAGTATGTTGTAAGTAGTATTGTGCGCTTGCTTTGGCGAACCGATTAGGATTTTTTACTCAGCTTTACACTGCTTTACCTGGCTTTACACAACATTTTTATGTAGCAGACAGGGCAAATAAGAATTCGATCGAACCCCAAAGACAGGTTATCCCCCCATAAATAGCGAGATTGTGTGGATCCGGAAAAAATATATGCGAATCCAATGGTAGAAGTGGCAAGGTTCGCACATGTTTGGGATTGGTTCGCCCCTTTTTCGACCCAGAACGCGAACGCGATTAGCATGTATTCTCACGTTAAAGGAACACAAGGTTAAATGCAGGGGGTTTTGATACTTAATATGGAAAATACTTATGGTATCTGGTGGATTCGGTTCGAGTTCGCATAAATGTACCAGTTTATAGGCCCTTCACTCAGGGGTTCGCACAATCTACTGAAAACGAGGACCTATATAATACGTCACCTGCTACATACCGCTACAAGAATAACATTGTGTGTGTAACTTGGCCTTTTATTTGGGTCACTGCACGCATCATAAAAGTAGGAGTATGATGTATCATCGCCTCTCCATCCGTTCAAGATCCTCTCCGTAAGCCGTAAAACCTACTCCGAGGGCCGAGGGTCCGTGGCGTTGGTTCGCAATGGTAATGGCCGCATTAGTTCGCACAATCACAATCCTATCCCTCCTCTCCCGACTCCCGACGGCTTGGTCAGCTTGCACAAGAATAAACAGTACTTCGGGCAACAAGCAACAATCGAGGAGTGGCCAAGAATAACAGTTTAGGGCAATCGTTAGATCTTTCAACTTTCAGTCATCAAGCCATACTGTGAAGGGAACTATCTAGATCTAGTCATCCAGTGATGCATCCCGCATCCCGCTGTCGATTCTATCTCTCTGCTTTGACTCTGAGGAGAATCACTTGCAAAGCTAGTTGAGTACTGGCTCACCATATCTGAGTTATGGCAGCGATCCGCTCGCATCAACCGCTTATCCACAGCTAATATGAGTTCTGCTACAGCTGTAACTTGTGCTACTGCTAGCTTGCATCATCTAGCATCTAGCGGTGGTCGTGAAGTCATCCAGGGAGAGGAGCACAGGGCGTCTGCCTAGAGTAGAAGTCGGTTCTTCTTCTCCTTCCACATAATCGTACTTCTTCTTCTCAGATTAAAAGTACGGTTCCACTAAAAAGAGACGTAAACACATATTATATCTCAACTTACATTACATACACAAGAGATTCAGACTCAGCGACAATCATTCTCTTAGGGATTGTTGGATGCCCACGTATCTTTCGATTTGATACTATCAGAAATCGGAAATGTGCCACTATCATTCTCTTGCCTTTCAGTGCTAGTGAGAGCCTCATCAACATACTTGTCGTCATCATCGTCATCACTTCCGCCGGACAAAATTGCACTGAGACCACTAAAAAGTCGAGCTCTTGAATTATCGACCCCAACAGAGACGGACCACGATCGCTCGTCTGCACACCGTGCTCTTTTGTTTGATGATGTATCCGCAGTACTCGGAAGTGACGTTGCTGTGTTTACATCGGACAGATGACTGCTGTTAATGCTGGTGAAGTCTTGCATCTCATCTACCTCGTCTTTGCTGCACTCGGAAACATAAGCATGCGCGTGCTTCGAGTAATATCTATTCCCATCATCGTTGTCAACGCTAGGCTGGCGAATAATAACACCACCTCGATCTTCAATCGCTTCAAACGCATCCGCTAAATACTTCATCACACCCACCTCTTGACCCATCCGTAATAAACCCAACAAGATAAACCCACCCTTGGTCAATTCGTCTCCCTCTCCCATTTCCACCACTCCCAGCTCATTCAATAGCTTAAGCTCTTCTTGTGTGACGTCATCCCACGCTGCCTCTTTTACCTTTTGAAATCGATGACCTTGCCAAAACATGATGATTATAGATGAAACTCCCATGGCCATCAAGGGTACACCGATCATCATACTAACACCAGCAAGACCATATGCAGTGTTTGAAGCAGTTGTGGGCAACGAAAATGATCCAGCACTGGAACACAATGAGACTGCGAAGTATTGTGCACGGCCAAAACTCCATTCGGGGACTTGCAACATGGCCCAGCACATGATGAATCCCATCCATAGCAACCATACAAAGATACTAATCAGATATGCCGAATTGTACGCCAGAAAGGCATATAAGCGCACTTTTAGGGGTTTGTCTCGAGACATTTGATTTTCATAACTTTCACGACGTTGCAGTGATTCAAACATGGACAATGATGCCTTTTCCTCCACCTGATTGCCAGCCGCGGTGAGCATAACTGCAATAATGGATGCTCCACAAAGAATGTAGAGCGATGAGAACCACACATTTGGAAGAAAACTTGGGTCCTTCGTTCCCAATCCAACCGAAAAACCGATAGTGATCGCTTGATAATACGCTAGAATGCCATGCACTTCATTCCCCGGATCAAACATGTAGAACAACGTTCCTGCCAATAGATATAACAAGAACACCCAATAGATGAAATGCTGCCGAATTTTATTGAAGAATGTACGCCGGTGAGTCAATGATTTATTTCTCAAGTTGAGTGCTATAGTGTCAAATTCAATTTTTGCTTGTTGACGGCTGAAATTGCTGATTCGTTCGGTTGCGATTGCTCCATCGCCGCCTTGTCCAATTGCAGTGGCGTCGCCTTGTGCATCCCCGTGTTGAGGATGATCTGGCTGTTGCTGCTTTTTCTGTGATGAGAATAATTGGGGGGCATGAAGTTGTGTATTTTGTAGCCTACTTGCTACTTGGATCATACGTCGCTGGAACATGATGATGATTTTTGATTGATACTTTTTGATAGTTTTTCAATTTATAGTTTATAGCTCAAAACGTCGTTTGATGCTTCCGTGACAATGGTATGAAGCATGAATTACAGTGCATAGTTGCTGATTGTCCTTCTCTTGATCCGTGTGATGGGAACTTTGAAGTTCTTACATAAGTACTGTGATGGGCGCGGCTGTTTGTGTGATGTGTCGCTCATCGCTCAACGCCGTGATTGCTTGTGGCTTTTACTTCAGTTTACTTATGTACATACTTACTTTTACTCGCTAGCTTGCTCGCTGGCGAAATTAACCCTCCACTTCTCTTTCCTATTAGGGTTAATTATTCGCTGACGTCACCCAGCTCAAAACGTCATGCTAAAGTATGTTGGCCGGGCACTGCATGCCACCGACTCACCATCAACCACACTCATCTCTTGTGTAATATGTAGGAGTACCAACCTTTTTGTGGATAATAATAATAGAAGCAACAGCGATCGAAAGTAGTCCACCACGATGATACGGTTAACAATATCAACAATACTGCTGCTTCTAATCAGCTCACTTCAATATTATTCATCAGCCTACACAACACTGCCGGTTGATTCTTCCTCCTTTCGGCCGAATAATCGACGAGGAACTTTTTCCATAACAACAAAATCAATATCAACTACTACTACTACTACTACGGCATTGGCATCGTTTTTGTTCCAGGATGACGATTCACCAACAAATCGCAATACAGATGATGATGATGATGATGATGAAAGCAGCCAAGCCAGTTTCAAAAACAGCCATGCAAAACAACTTCAACCGTCTCGACGAGATGCCATCGAATCACTGTTATCCATCGCTACCGCCATAACAACAGCGACAACAGCGCTCTCTTCACCCACAGCAGCACTCGCCGCAACCACCGCAGCAGCAGTAGTACCAATCCCACCAAAATCACGCGCCACAACCTGGCCCCTTGGCAAGGTGGCCTTCTCCCTCCTCCCCCTCGCAGGAAGTTACACCCGTCGTGCCACAATCATGGAAGAAATCATACCCAATACAATCTGGACCATGGATCAAGTACAGGGTGTTGTCAATGTCAATGTTCCAGTTCGTATGACCATTATCAAATTATCACAAACTGCCGGTGGTGGACTATGGGTACTCAATCCACTTGCACCAACACCTCAATTAATTCAACATATGAGACAATTGGAACAACGTCATGGACTCGTACGTCATATAGTATTGGGGACGGTAGCATTGGAACACAAGGCTACATTTGGACCATTTGCACAATACTTCTCCAAGGCGACGTTGTGGATACAACCTGGTCAATGGAGTTTTCCGGTACAATTACCGATTGAATTTTTGGGTGTGACACAATCGGGGGATCAGGTGCGGGTGTTGTTGCCCATGTCAGAATTTGTTCATGGGGATGGTTTGGTAGAGGAGGAGGAAGAAGTTGAGGGGATAATTCGACCCGGTAGGAGGTATCAAAAGGCTGCAAAAAATGCTGCTGCTAAAACACAAGCTATTCCAGAATGGACGAGTGATATTGACTATGAAACACTTGGTCCTCTCAAATTTCAATCGGTAGGTGCCTTTAGTGAGACGGCATTCTATCACAAAGCGAGTCAAACGCTCATTGTTACAGATAGTGTTTGTAGTGTTACGAAAGATCCACCCAAGGTGATTGAAGAAGATCCACGTGCGTTACTGTTCCATGCACGTGATTCCATTGAGGATGTAGTGGTGGATGATGTGGAAACACGTCGAAAGGGGTGGCGTCGGATGGTACAATTTGGTTTGGTATTCTTCCCATCTCAAATTGATGTTGTACCATTTGGCAAGGCTATCCGACAAAGTATTAGTGATATTGATCCATCCATGAAAACATTGGGGGTGGGAGCTGTGCCTGGTGGTAATTTGTATCCATGGACGTGGCATGACAATGATGCAGATTTGGCCAATTTCAATGCCATTTCTCAGAATGGGAAATTGTTTTGTCCGCCGATATTGACCAAGTTGATTTTGGATAGGGAACCCACCAAGACATTGGAGTGGGTGGACCGTATTACGAAGCGATTTCCCAACTTTACTCATGTGATACCGGGTCATTTGAATAATTATGTGAAGGCATCTCCGAAAGAATTTAGTGAGGCGTTCGATCCGTTACGGAGTAATCCAAATGGCGGCAAAGTGTATGAGCAGCGGGCGTTGGCGGAGGATTTAGCATTGTTGCAGGAGGCATCTGATTTGTTGACACAGTTTGGTGTTGTGGCCAAGACACAGGTTTGTGATTTGGAGCCTGCGAGGAGTGTTGGTAGATTTGCAGCTATTGCTCCAAAGTAGATGTGGTAAAACGCGCAGCAAACCTGATGATCTTAAATGCCACAACCGACGCAGTGTGGGTTTGACACATTTAGTATTTATCTACTTCGATCAGAGCAGTTCGACACACAAGTTTGATCTCTCTATCTGATGTAATGGGTATGACTGAGAACAATACTTGTGTTCATAATCATGCAGTTCTACCGTAGAGTCTAAACAGATTAAACATCGTAGTAATAGTATAGTTACATCAAATCCATTGTGGCAACAAACGCACTGATATAGTCGCTCAATAAAAATAAAAGCATACGAATACAATGAGAAAGATATTATTCATCATAAAACAAATCGTCGATACCGCTTTAACAAATGGTTAGATCTCTTTGGATCATTAGGCTCAAGAGATGTGTACTCGTCTAGTTCTTATTTCTTATAGAGAGTAATTTTTTAACAAATTGTTAGATCTCTTTGGATCATTACTCAAACGACGTAATGTGTAGTAACAATACAATACAACACAACTACAACCCTATGGTCTAAATGCTTTCGACAAACTGCACTGTTGACAGGTATGATCGATTGTATTATCATCAACGACGCGTCGTGATGATGCAAGCAATCACACTCTACACTCTCTCAATTAGCGGCATATAATATACATACCCATCCCTATCATCGGTTGTTGCTATTCTCATCTTCATCAAGCAGCTGTATTTACTTAGGTATCTCTTCCAGTTGGCACTCTCTATTCTTTCATCGGGAGCCAGCCACGACAACAACTCCATAGAACTCCAAGAACTCCATCCCATGAAAACATGCAAGACTTGAAATTCCAAACTCTGTCCCCTCTTTTGAGAAAGATCAAAAAGAGGAGGTTGTACTCCTATCTACTTAATCCTATGTATAAGATCTTGGTTCCCCAATAAATGTTTACATTTAAATGGCTCAAAAACTTTTATATACTGATTCCCACGTTGAAATTTTTGGCAAACTTGTTAGACATTGGCCACATTCAAATGTTTCAAATTTGGATATTAATTCCTAAGCAGACAATACACGTAAACTGGCGCCATTTCGCTCTCTCCCTCACACGCCAGAAGATTCCGCGCTCTCATGCCAGCATCGCCTCACACCGCGACCACCACAAAATTGCATACAACTCCCGCGTCCAACTCCGAACATAAAAGTAGTCGCGGCGCAGTCAATCATATAAACAAAATCGGCCAACAAACACATAATCCATCATCCGCGCATAAAACAACGTAGTAGTTCATCCTCATCATCGTATTACAACAATGGCCAGTCAAAAGTTTGTCAAACTAGCCGCAATCGGCGCAGCTCTCCTCGCCATCGTGTTCGGTATCGGCGCCGGTGTTGGTATCAAGAACCATCGTGCTCGTGTGGCTTCTTCCGCCAATCTATTTGACGAGTGTGGTGCAGGGTTGACCCTTCGTACGAGTTTGAATGGGGTACTTTACAGTCAACTTGCCAAAGCGCCCAAATCTTCCAAAGGACCCAAATCTTCCAAAGGACCCAAATCGAGCAAAGGACCCAAATCAAGCAAAGGACCCAAATCAAGCAAAGGACCCAAATCAAGCAAAGGACCCAAATCGTCCAAAGGACCCAAGTCGTCCAAAGGACCCAAATCGTCCAAGTCTCCGCCAACCAAGTCCTCCAAACAACCATCCAAGTCATCCAAGTGTACTACCAAGAGCAGCAAGGTACCAGCAGTCAGCAGCAAGACACCAAAAGTCAGCAGCAAGACACCCAAGCGTCCCACGCCGAAATCAAGCAAGAGTCCATCAACCAAGCGTCCTTCCTCCAACATAGTCAAGGGTCCTGAGAAGACGAGAATTCCCATTGTGCCCCCTCGTAATACTCCTTCCCCAACGAGACGTGTGGTGGAACCGACCCCTCCTGCCATTGTGGAACCTACTCCTCGTCCAAACAGTCCACCAAGTATTGTGACTACTAGAGCTCCATCAGATTCCACCATTACCAAGCCCCCGTCTACTACTCCACCTGAAATCATTGCACCTACTCCCCGTCCCATCGATCCTACCCCGCCATCTCCACCTTCTCCTCGTCCTCCAACACCATCAACACCATCACCCAATAACAATATCATTACCACACCACCAGCCCCAGGTCTCTCCATGGTACCAACCATAACATCAACAGATCAATCATCAACGGGAGGATCAACCACAGTTAGTACTGAGACTACGGGTCCCCCCACTCTACCGGATCGAGAGGGTGCTTAAAACTGTGTATTCTATACATTCCACCTACATAAGTAATGTTGGAAGAACGAAACTATTGTTTTTTGGATAAGGATGATGATGGTGATTGTATATACATGATGGGTGATTTTTTGCACCTCTTCTACTACGATAAATGAAATGAGCAAATTTAGTAAAAGAATGCACATTTTTGATAACGGAGTGTGTGTGTGTGTGTGTTGGATTCATAATAAAGAAGGATAGAGATTTTCGTAGTAGGATGTGTGTGTTTGGTTCGAACTGATATTTTAGATGACTGTTATGAACTTTTATATATATATATTATTTAGATGATTATTGTTTGGAACTGGTATATTCTTATATTGTGTGTTGTGTTGGAGGTAATGGTTTGTTTTCAATAGTCGATGGTTAGTTGGTTAGTTTCACTTTCCGAATCTTTTGGTGCAGTATATATATATATATAGAATCATTCATGATGAATTCTTTTGTAGACACACATCTTTCTCTGGATTTCATCAAGACTTATTGTACACATGATAATGTATCTCTCTGTGCATAATAATAACTCGAAGGTGCTTTCAAACATATCAGATGTTATGTGTCGAATATATATCCGTCAACACCCCCTTATTCCAAACCTCTTTCACTGTCATTTGTTGGATTGTGGTTGAATTATCGTCATATAATTGTAACCCTCGTATGTTATGGTTGGTTTTGTTTGATTTGTTTGCATTCATTTTCCATTCGACTGTAAAGTTGGTCGGTTCTATATACAACATATATAATATGAAACTGCCCTCCAAGAGGTGCGAGGATACATACTGTGGCACAAGTAGTATGGTAGATATCGATGTTGTATGGTTACTCTCTCCTTCCTCTCCAAAAGATGAATATATTGTTGAGTTTATTGTCGAGTGGGAATGAAGCGATTCTCTTTGAAATGAATTGACATTACACTAAAATATCATTGCACCACGTGAGCAGATAAATCCATCAGCAACCCTACCAGCCCAGCCACGTGAATACGTGAATCAAATATGTACATAATTCAAATGAGAGAGACTTTGAGGAGCAAGGACTTGCGCGCAACGTCCGTTCGAGTTGTGAATGCTACATAGGTACTCATGTACCTCTCTACTCCTATGCACTCCTAGGAGTATCTACTCTATATAGTTATGTATGTAGTCGTTGTGACGTGATACGATACACGATTCGCTTCTTCCTCGTTCCACACTCACGTAGGTAGGTACTTATGTAGGTACCTCCTTACATACATACTCACAAGTAAGTAGGTAGATATATACCAATAAATCGATTCAAAATTCAAAGTTCGCAGCCATTTTCTCATTTACACCACCAAATTTGTCCGTTGCCCCTAAAATACTAATTCCTCTGTACAAATTCAAATGGAAATCCCGTGTAAAGTGCGATCCGGACAATTTATTTTCTTGTTTACACCCAATGATAAAAACTGCACAGAAAAAATGGCCGTTGCAAATTCTGTCTTTCATTCATACTAATTCCCCCGTTCATTCGACACTTGGAGTATCCTGCCAAATTGGCACCCTACAGACTTTCAACACAGATTTTTGGCAGTTTCTTTGGTCTTCGGAAGAGCGCACACTCCGCGTACGATTCGATCATAAATCACCTCAAAACACAACGTTTTCATGCGTACACACATGTTGCCAAGTTTGACATAACGAACTTCTCGCCAATAACTCCATCAATACAGCAGCCTCCCTATCCTACTGTTCACTATCATTGCAAATCGCTCATTTATAGAGCACCAACTCACATAGAATTTAAACTACACCATCTCCACCGATAGATACAGCAAAAGCCGATAGATACATAAGTAGATCGACACAGCCACACACTCACATCATGGAAGTAATCCCACTCGACGACCGTATCCGGTCCACCACAATTCTCAATACCGCCGCCCCCTCCGATGCTCCCGACACTACCGACGTCTTTGCTAACGATTATGATGATGATTATGGCGATCTTAACGCCCCTCCACTTGACGTCCCTAACGGCCATGAACCACCAGTTGCAGAGGGACAACAACAACGCCGTTACAGTAACAAAAAATTGTTGCTAGGTTTCATTGCCGGATCTGCACTACTATGTGCCATGGCGACCGGTGGAGGTGTGGCGATTCAACGTTCTAGAGCGCATGCTAACAGGAAGTGTACGGTGGCTGATTTCATTAAACCGCCTCTCAAAACGCCCAAGGGGAAGAGCTCCAAAACGCCCAAGGCGAAGAGCTCCAAGACGCCCAAGGCGAAGAGCACCACCAAGAGGCCCACCAAGAGGCAGCTTTTGACGGAGGAGAAACGTAAGAATCGAATGATGGCCGAACTTCAGTTGGGACAGGAGGATGATGCTTCCTCATTTTCCTCAGTGGTGTACATGACACGTGATTATTTGGAGGGGTGGATTGGGAAGGGATTTGAGGAGGATGGGGGAGAGGGGCATGTTGTACGTCGTCTGCAGACAACGGGGAAGAGTAGCAAATCTCCCAGTAGTAGCAAATCTCCCAAGAGTAGCGGAAGTAGTGGTATTATTGACGGAAAAATTGATGTGAGTTGTATGAATTCACATGATGTGTGCTGCTCGTTATTTTATTCATCAAATGTTTCGTTTCTAACACCTTATTCCAAATTAATCATCCCCTTCACCCCCTCTGTTACAAACACAGGATGTTCTAGCAACAGAAATTGACTGCAAATGCCTCGCTGACGCCGTAGGTAATCTTCCCGGAATTGGTGCCGTCACTTTGGGTCCCAAGTCCGCCAAATCTTCCAAGTCACCCAAATCTACCAGTAAAAGCAAACGTCGTCTTACTGGTACCACCAAATCGTCGAGCAAGTCAAGTGGTGCAGGATCATCATCAGCACTTCGCACACCCTCTACCAAATCGAGCAAGATACCCAAAAGTTCTGGAGGTGCACAGGGAAATACAAGGCCCATTATTGATGATTTGGTGGCATGTGCGCCCGAAATCGGAGAGCTCGTTACACGTGCTCCAACGGCGGGAGGAAGTTCTGCCAAGTCTCCCAAGAGTCCACCTGCGCCAGGGATCGACAAACCCCCGACTACGGAGGGTTTGGTACCTCCTGCTCCTAGGCCTACCCCTACTCAGGTGGAACCTCCCTGTGAAGATAAAGATTGTGATGAGATTCCACCACTTATTGAAGAGATCCCCCCACCAGCTGTTACCCCACCAGTTCCAACTCCGGGAGGTGGTAGTGGAGGTGAGAATCCTCCCCCCTCTCCTCCTACTCCAGGTGGTGGTAGCGGGGGTGAAACTCCTCCTCCGTCCCCACCGGTATTTGTAGAGATTACACCTTCTCCCGATTGCGATGATGATGAAGAGTGGAGTAGCGTTGATGGACAAAATTGTGAGGATGTCGCCGAGGATCCTAATGTTCTTTGTGTGACTGAATCTAATGCAAGTGGCGTCTCTGCCTCGACGGCTTGTCCTGCCTCTTGTAACATTGAATGTCTTACCAATTGTGACAACGATGAAACGTGGGTGAGTACCAAAAGTGATAGCTGTGAGGATGTGGCCGTAGACCCCATTGGGCTTTGTAGCAGTTCATTTGATGAAGCCGGCAAATCTGCCGTTGACGCTTGTCCCGCATCCTGTAACAAGGAGTGCTTTGTTAACTGTGACAACGATCCACTCTGGGTAACTAAGAAAGAAGAAACGTGTGAGGATGTCGCCGCAGATACAACCGGAACACTTTGCAATTCCAAAGACTCTCAAAAGGTTCCAGCTTCCATTGCATGTCCAGCAGCCTGTAACGTCGAATGTGGAGATATTGGAATCATCACCACCACCTTTGCCTCCTCCACCACCGCCATCGAATTTCTCCCTGAACCTGTAGTCACCACCACACCTCCTAATGTGGACATTAACGTCCCGGTGGATTTCCCCACGCCAGCTCCCGATTTGGAAACCGGTGTACCTACTCCACAAGTGACTCTTGGAGCTACCGTCACTGTTGGGACGGAAGAGGAAGAAAAGCTATCGCCATCTCCGAGTCGTGTGTATGTGGAGCAGATTGTTACTCCTGCTCCCACTATCTTGGTTTCAATGGGGGGTACTGTTACAGTGAGCACAGAAACAACTGGTCCACCTACACTGCCAAATCGTGATGATGAGGAGACGAGGTGAATAATCTGATTGAGATTTCGAAAAAATTGTGTACTGAATGATTTTAATGTTTGGGGTATTGAATTGTATGTCTCCTCTAAGCTTTCTTTTCTGGAGAATGAAAGTTTATGTGAGGAGTTTTAGGATAGATTAACATACTGTACCGTGTATGTAATCATGATTATTTCAGCTTTACCGTGTAAGTTCTGGAATGTTTGAGGACGCTGTCACGTCGCTCCAAAGCAGCCTCCTCGTCGTTTCTTTGCCGGCTCATTGTGCTACCATCCGATCGATGCACAGCTAGTAGCTAGCAATTTATTTTATAAATTTTCGCAGAGCTCTTATGGTACAACAGGTTTTCATAGTTTAGTTCTGTAACAAACAGAGTATCTTATCTCTTAAGTAGTAGGAGTACCATAGTACATAATATCCTCTTGCTTTTGCTTGCATGGTAGATTGACTCCTAAGAGCTAAAAGGAAGAAAGTTACCACTTCCACTCCCCATTTAGCTTTCTTCTATCTCGCAATTCAAATATTGAATTGGATTCCTTCGTTATATTTGCAGCCCTTCCCCAAATTAGCCGGGTCTCAGTTTCCTCACAATTTCTCGTAAAGTGAAAACCCGGAACAACTCCTCAATCATTGCATCATGTGCATTGTGCATATTATTTATCATTTTCCGCTTCATGCTGCCATAACTACTCAACAAGACTTGACAGAAAAACGTAGCAATAATCATCACACGAAACAACCTAAGTACATACAACCATGAGCTCCACACTCGCATCCGCCGACGATCTAGCGTCATCACTCGAATACGTTACCGCCGGAGTTGCCAATAATGATACGTTCGACGCTCAACTCCAAGTCGACACCGACGGGCAAGTAGGAATCCTTCCTCGTACCACTGAAGACGAAGAGGCCCTCGACGAACTACCTTTGGCAGAAGAAGAAAAAGATCCGTCTGCGAATACCCCGTCTACCTCCACGAAACGTAACTGGAAGCTTCCCACAACACTATTCTTGGTACTTGTGGCTCTATTGGCCATTGGAATATCGGTAGATATGAACAAACGCAACAGTAATACCAACAAGGGGTCCATTGCATCAATTCAACAACAGCAAGCGAAACAGCAACCTCCTCCCAAGAAGCAAGATCCCAAGAAAGACGTTGGTATCGCCGATGCACCCAAGACATCACCCATCCAGCTAGCCAAACCTCCCAAGAAGGAAGATCCTAAAAAGGAAGATAGTGGTATTGCCGAGGCTGAAGCACCCAAGGTGGCACCTGTCAAGCCAGCCAAACCTCCGAAGAAGGCGGACAATCTGGATGTGACGACACCCTTTCCCACGGATCAAGGGACAGTCTCTCTAGGCTTGGAGGTTACCACTTCTTCTCCGCCTACTCAAGGTTTGGAGATGACTACTTCTCCGCCTACTTTCTATCCGACGAACCAAAATACGATTACAGTAAGTACGGAGATTACTGCTCCGCCTACTGTAGCGAATAGACCTGCTGATACTCCGGTGATTGAGAGTCCTACTTGGCTTGGTTAGATAGAGAGTTTGAATGTGGAGTGGTTTGCATTTGGTATATTTGTAGAGCTCTTCATGGTGACTCTACTTATGTTCGCTTATTTGTGTGGACTTGAATGTAAAAGGTAAAAGCGCGAAGCACAGCTATTTTCTCGTAAGTAACGGTATTAATCAGAGGTACATGAACATACGTACTTCCACTTACCTATGTCATCTAAAAGAGACTTTAGCCTTTCTTCCATCATTCAATTCAAATAAATTACTTAATTCCTACATGCAATTCCTGTAGACTTAACCAAGCGCCACCAAAAATAGCCAGGTCTTTTGTGCGTCTTTCTCCAATTTCAAACAGAGTCAAACTCACAAAAGACAGAATCTCTGCAAAACCCCGCTCAAACGCTTGCTTCTTGCTTTCACATCGCATCGTTAGTTGCCGTTGTGCACATCAAAGTAGGTAAATCGACCATCCCCACGACACAGAGAGGAGTGTAATCACACCAAAACCCTCCATCCAATCATGACGACTGACCCAGAAAATAATACTATTGCCGTAGACGAAGTCGACACAGCCGGTGACCAATCCGGAGTCCTCTCAGCAACAACCGAACAGGCCCTCGACGAACTCCCCCTAGCCGCTGCCGCATCGGAAGATCTCGAAAGTGATATAGTTCTCCGTTCCAGTATAAGTACGCCAAACCGTTGGAAGCGTCCTGCGCTATTGTTGGCATTAGTCGCTCTATTGGCCATTGCCATTTCGTTCGGAGTGAGTAATAATCGTGCAAATGCTACTAATAAGGGGAACACTGTCTTGGTTCAACAAGTGAAAAAGGAGCAGCCGGTGCCGGCACCTGCACCCGTTCCCAAGGCCGCTCCCGCCATTGTTGAGGTTGTTGCAACGCCCGCTCCAACGGTAAGAGCAACGGATGGTGGGACGGCTACGGTGGCGATGGAGGATACGGCACCGCCTACTTTGACGAATAGGGGGGGGGAGCCGGTGATTGAGAGTCCTACTTGGCGTGGGTAGATGGAGTGAAGAGTCAAGGCGCTGTCGAGTGAGTTGTTGCAGTTAATTTTAAGATGCTAGTGGAGATATGAGTGGTAGAGATTTTGTATAGGGGAACATGAATATGAATAATATGAACGAAGACAATATTAATCAATAATAAACGTTTAACTAATTGATATTGGGACAGTCATTGACGAGACCGAACACACACTGAATTCTGTACATCATTAATTACTTCTCATCACGTATGGAGGAGTAATGGTGACATAAGTATCATCTCACCCCTTGGCACAACCCCTTCCTTCCCTGCCTTGTAAGAGGAATCATCCCCCAGAAAAAGGGCAAAACTTAAATCTACTCTCCCGAATTAGGTGATTGCTACTTCACTTGATTAGATATGTACATTATCTGCTAACGCTGATGGAATGTTCTCACTCTCAACTTTTGAATGACGGAACAAAGCGCGTTCACGGGCACGCCCTTCAAATGATCGACGGAGTTTAGAGGTAATTTTCGCAGTAAAGAGGGCGAATTGTCCCCCAACCTTTTCTCCCGCCCGCTGGAAAAAGTATCTTTGTCGAGGCTCTTGACATCATCAAGTTGGTATCTAAAACATCAATATCATGATGTGATGAAATGTGAACTGCAGAAGCAGGAGAGTGAGAGCTACGCTGCTAAGAAGATGGCACCAACAAATAAAAGCACCGAGAGGGATGATGATGATGATGTCGGTGCCTTGATCTACCGTGAAAGTCAGCTGAGGAAAGCGGAGGCGGCGGCCGCAGCTGCCAAGAGAAGGGAGTCATCGATTGCTTCAACCCATCATCGTCGGACTTCGACTAGAAAGAAGATACGAGTTCTTAACAGAAATAACATATCGACGGTAAGTTGCAAATCATCAAAGAGAAAGAGACTGGGTAC